>OX388170.1:8689626-8942126 GCA_947579745.1 Apocheima hispidaria
ATAAAGAAATTAGCTACTTTTCTAGTGTACTTAGATTTTAATATATCAAAGGCCAAGGGCTTCAAAAAAGGGCTTCTGCTTTACAAAGCCCAAATCCGACCTCACGTGGAGCATCTGTGGGATGGAGCACCCAAGTATCAAGTTGAGCTTCTTGATGCATTACAGAGTCGAGCTCGTCAACGATCCGGAAACCTAGAGTCGCTCAGCATGCGCAGAGACATTGGGTCTCTCTATCTTTTATCGCATATACAAGAAGGAGTGTTCTGAAGAATTGATCGACCTGGTACCGGCGTCGCGGTTCTATCGCCGCACCAGCTCCACCGCTTAAAAGCTCATCCGCATATAATCGATCTGTGGAAATCGCACACTGTGCGTTTTACGAGATCCTTTTTGCCTCACACCTGCAAATTGTGGAATGAGCTTCCACCTGCGGTATTTCCGAGTAACTACAGCATGGGGTTCTTCAATAGAGCTGTTAAAAGAGCGGAGGAGCGTGCAAATTTCTAATGAGGAAACTATATCAAGGTGGTAGGATACTTTCTGGGCTGGCTAGCTACCACCCTCAAGTTGAAAAATCGCCAATCGCCAATCGCTCTATCGCCAATCACCTAATGTGCGGAACCCTCACTTTTGAGTCAATTTCTCTTCCAAACTTGGGTTCATTTACCATCCTCGATGACTCATGCGTGAGGATTTAAATTCCTAACGTCCCCACCTTTTGTAATAGTGGGGACGTTAATCGGAATAACCTTTTTAAAAATCTTTCTCATTTGTAAGGCCTTATATTTTCTGCGGTAATGTAACTCGGTGTTGGAGGCGGTCTGATTTGGCACCGGGACAAACGATTCCACTGTTCCACGTTATGCACTAACTAACTGCGCCCGGGTTAGGCTGCCTCTGTAATAACACGCTTCGCCAGTACGTAGGGTTGCACGTATCTATCGTATAATTGTATGTAGGTATGGTGGAATATAGCGTTATTATTTGGTGATAATCAGTACATGGTTTGGAGATTGGTATTTTAGTCAAGAAAACTGAAATTCCGGAGTCATTGCCATAATATTATCTCCTATTATTCTTATTTTATTAATACATCCTCAATAGAGTCTCCAACAGATGTTATGAGCTATACAAATACATATAAAAAAAACTACAATCAGACAATTACGAGTAGTATGTTTAAATTGATCCCGGCAGGTATCCAAACGGAACCTTCGGGCTGGATGTCTAACCATTCATGCAAATGAGTCCAGTCCCCTTCACAATGAGTCTACAAACAACTCTCTAGCCCGGCAAAGCATCAAAAACGTCACTAGTGTTGCAGGCGTTGCTATTTTGCTGCAAGCTCTTCCGTTGACAGATTCGAGTCTGAGGCCAGTAGATTGGTCGTACCTCCGGCAGCTGTTCCATAATGTCATCGTTGCCGGCTCCGGCAGGGGAGGCACAGCTTATATAAATAAAAGTTAAAGAACTCCGATATATGGAGAACTCACTCGCTGGGTCTGGTGCGCCCGTAGTACCGGTGTTCAGTGTAGAACATCCCGGCGCCCACCGCAGCCGCCACCTCGGCCGCCAGCCCGGCCTGCGTCCAGCCTTCGTGGATCTCCCACTCGCCGCCCACGAATATCACTATGTCGTTGCCGCTGAACTGGTCATTGTAGTAGAAGCGCTGGAAGATACAATATTATTATATTATTTATTCTGGTATATAGGTAAAGCCCAATTAGAAAATTTGCACTGTCACGCGCCACAATTTACCTTGCCGTTCCTCTTCTAAAATCTGTAATCCCGCCTCAATATTGAATAAAGATCCTGTATTTTGAGATGTGGTTCAGCGGCTTCTAGGTCGTAGAGCAACTCAATATTACCCGATATAAATACGCCACCAACAATGAAATCGCGAAAACAAGCAGATTTAAAAAGCTGACAAAAAGTAGTTAAGACAAGACAATATGTACGAGAAAGCTATTATTTTCATGTTTCTATTGTTGTTGCCCTAGTTAAAGTAGCGTTGAGCTCCTCTATAACTCGCTTACCACAAAATTACCTCTCAAAATAGTATATTAAAAGAGAAATCATGAAAAATATGAAATACGGTATTGGCACAAAATTAAATGAATATTGAGCAATTACACACAGTTTTTTTACTTGCGTATATTGTAAAAACGTCGACTGCAATATGTTTCGTATGACACTGGACATAAAGACGAATCTCGTGCTGCAGGCCACATAGAAGTTGACAAATATAAATACACCCAAATAACGGTTTTTCCCTTCTTGGGCAGTCGGATAAAAATACAGAAAGAAAGCCTTACCATTGGGAACGTTTCGGTATTTGAAGCGTCGAAGTGGTTGAGTCTCACTTGAAGCCATCGCTCCTGGGGTGAGTTCCTGAAAGACTTCTGTGGAGGATGCGGCTCCAGGTCGAGTAGCGCCAGCGCGCTGGGCAGCAGGAATAACCCTGGATATACAAGAACATTATGAACTTTTGACTCCGCTTCCTTCGGCATGAACTGTCTGGATGGACCTTTCCTATAATTTTGATTAATGATAACTAAAAATTGAGGCTTAATTGAAACATTCCCACTAACTTCCTTATAGGAATTAATCTAGTAGGGACGATAGGAATTTAAATATCCAACGTGTCCGCTGACCATAAACTAGTAGAGACTTGAGAATACCCCCTGATTAATTTAGAGGGGACAATGGGAATTCTTAACTTCGTTTATCACTCAGCTGTTGTGGATCTATCTCTGCTTGCACACACATAACCACATATTAACATCCCCAACTTTCATGATAAAACCCCAATAAAAATAACGAATAAGTACAGGTACTAAAGTTAGCCGTCACAGGCATTCAATCATAAAATGCATCGAAAACGAATAAAGTCGCATTAAAATGGACATTCCGACTTAATATAAAATCAATTTATAACTACCTAATATTATAAATTCTTTGCTAATATAAAGCTTGAGGTTCAATACGAACATCTCATCTGTATATTATAAAGAGCTAACATCAATGATCGGAACGCGGCGGTGATGGAGGCTCTGGGCCAGGAGTAGGCGATTGAAATGTAAAAAGAAAGCGTGCATATTGATTATGTCTGTATTAAATGTAACATTTACATATTTTCCTTGTTGTAAGTTTTGCGTGTATACCCCAGAGCAGTCTCGCTCACTAAAAAGCTTCTTCATGCGGCGGAGTCGTGTGGCGGCTCGCCCTCTTCCCTCCAGTATGGCTGAGGAGAGCGATGGCTGGCACATGCGTCAACTCGTGAACGGGTGCTGCTTGCGGGAGCTGGACTGCTCGGAGTATATACGCAATTCTATAATAGCACTTAGCTCTGTAATAGTATAAGGATTCGTTGGTATATTCTTTTTGTAAAGTCTTTAGTTTTTATATTCAGCTTTAGTTGATAAAAATAATTGTAAAATTTGATAAGAGGACCCCGGAGTCCGTGGAGCAATATTGTATTAAAAAAAAAAGAGCTAACATGGTAATATCTAAACAAAACTCGAATGCTATGAAATAAGATGGATAGACAAGATTACTGATTACTTTGTATTGTCTCATAAAAAAGTTCAAATACCTATTTTCCCTATATACTGAGTAATATTACAAATGCGAAAGTATGTTTTGTTTGTTTGTTCTTTCTGTTTAATTTTTGCACGGATTTGTATTTTTGGCTAGGATCGTAGAGAGTGACTGGCTGTATTTTACCCGACTGCCTAAGAAGAAGGGTAATGTTTTTGGGGTGTATAGGTAAATAAGTATGTTTGTGTGTTACGTTGTGCGTACGGTACGTGTGTTGTGTTACTTCCTGTGGCCTGTAGCCGATTTTGACGCGTGAGGTGTCGTTGGATTCCTCTTTACGTCCTGAGTCAGGTACTTCTTTTTCTTTTGATAACGTCACTTGCTACTCATCAGTATGAAAAGTGTTAAAATAATAATGCGTAGATAAAGGTTGTACACACTTGCCAAAATGTATTATAATTACTTACAAGCTGCGCCCCGCGGTTTCACCCGCGTGGAAAATACCCCTGATACCGTACATTTTTCCGGCCTCTGTCACCCTTCGACCCACTATATCCAGTCGATATGTTGCTGTTGCAGCGTGAAAGAGAAACAAATAAGCCAACAAACACACTTCCGCATTTATAATATTTAATTTTGTAATGTTAGACTCACACCAAATCATGCTAGTTCTGTATAAATTATAATTAAATACACTGCACACTACTCCTAAGAATTCGGCACTGAACAACAATGCCCTAAAATGCTCCTATCAACAGATATCGGGAAATATTTTAATCGGTTTACTGATATATAACTATTAAAGTATTTAAAACAAAATAATGTAAGTAAGGTTTTATAATTTTTGAGTTTGTTTTCATATCATAACTGTTAAAAAAATAATTGAGGTTTATTGAGATATCTCCAAACGTAGAAATAATATGAATTTTAATTATTTCTAAATTCAATATTTAGAGATGTGGGTACACAATTTTTTTTTACAAACTATCATAATATGTCGCTTTCACTCGGCTACTGCCCTAAACTGCGCTAAGTTTTTTTTTTATTATTTTTATTGATATTGTCAGGTCATAAATCTTATTTTACTGTATAAAATAATAGGATATTATTATTTAACTTTTAAACTTTCGCGATTTGAACACATAATTTAATGTATCAGAACTTAACCACGCTAAAACTAGTTTATTTATATACCTCGACGTTTCGACGGATATTATTATATTCAATATAATCCCATTATTTTCCAAGAAAGTTATTTAGTCAGCATCGTGAGGACTTAGTTGTAAATTACGTTGTGCATTATAGGTTTTTATCACAAATGTATAAAACATTATTAACTCTCATCATTATCGTAATAAACTTATTATTACGAATTTCAGTGTTACACCATTTTCTTTATCGGATTAGGTATACTTAATTAATTTATCACTGCAAGTAGGATTTGTCGATAACGATAACGTCGAATTAGAATAATTATTTTAAATTAATTTATCTAATACTTATGTGCTAGCGAACTATTAGAAAATAACGAATGGTAATTAAAATATTAAACGAATTATTAACAGACTCTAAAAAGAGCAGATTCGACTTGGGATTGGCATTATAATTGAACGGTTATAGTTTTTAGGGTGTATTGTATCTGTATTTTACATATGAGTGTGAGTGATTCCTTTATCCCCTATAGCCAATATGGCAGGACCGATTTTGGCTACCGGGGCGCCGTTGGATTTGTCTTTATGTCATTAGATTTGTATATATTTATTTGTTGTTGTCGTAAGTTCCTCGATCATCATCATCCACTGCCTTTTTATCCTACTGATGTGATCTCTCTTGATGTGCCATCTTTCTAGCCCAGTCAATAAGTCATAGCATTTGACCCGGAAGTAACAAATTACAAGTTTTTTTCTCTCTAATTAATTGTAGGACCCTCTCATCTAAAAATTAAACAAAATGCGTATCCGAAACAGGCTCAAATTTTACATTTTAGTAGGCCGCCAGTTGATACACTAGTTTTTAAGCCTCTTTTAAATGTATGTAAAATTTTGTGTGAACAATAAAGAGTTTATCTATCGTCTCTGTTAGCGCAACGTTAGAGTCTATTTCAGAGAGAAAGATCGTAAGCACGGCAGAGAGTCGTCGGCGACGATAATGTAATATGGCTTAAGCATAAATGCTTATTTTATGTTCCGTACCTCCAGACTGTTTAATTTTGTTTAATATTGATTCTACGTGAGCAAAATGTACCAAATACAAATTTATATCTATGTTATGAAATATGTCCGGGTCCTCCATACTAAGTCCCATAACTTGACCGGGCTATTTCGGTCAGGCGTTAATCGGCTACAGGAGCCGTATTCTTCTCTCAAACTGACAGGTTTCTATTCGAGATCTTTTGTCCGTCTGCGCCATCTACAGTCAAGATGATGGATGATGGTGGCGGAGATAGAGAATGTTAATTTCAAATCGAATCCTTACTGAACATTTCATAATGCGAGGGCTGATTTTGACAATATCGTCGAACCAACTCGCTGACGGACGACCAACGCTCCGCGTACCCTGGCTTGGCCACCACACTGACGCTACCTTACTGCACGTTATCAGTTCGCCTAATGACGTGCCCTTCTCAGCTCCATTTTAAAATCATTATTGCGGTTCCGAGGTTGCGAGGTTATGAGGTTTATAGGAACTTTATCTGGTTTAATGCCAATGATGGACTAAGGGCGCGGTTCCACCAGAGTTGAGCGAGGTACATAAAAGATGCGCGTGGAAAAACCCACCGATACCAATAAGCTAGGGAAATTAAGTTTTGCTATTGATGAATTATTTTAGTATTAAATTTTATTAATATTGCAGGTCATGGTGATAGGGCATGATGGTCTCAATCATGTAACTTTTTTAAGATCTGCATGTTACCGATGTCCCCGTAAATATTTTAAATTTAAATTTGATTTGTTTAAATTATTTTTTCTTTATTTCATTCGAGTGAATTATTATTAAGTACGATAATAGAATGATTAGAGTTTGTTTAATTTTGAAATGGCACCAATTTCTATTACTAAAAGTAGATAATTATAGACCTTTAAAAACGAGTTGGATGGAGAACGACAGTATTGACAAGCTTTCTAGTGCCATGAATATATATAAAATGCTTGCTACTCGTATATACATAATACGACTTCATATACACAAGGCCAAACACTATCAAATTTGCCACAGCGCCATGTATCATCCACAATTGCAATTCAATTGTGCACCTGTCCTGCGCGTGCGCATGTTCCTCGTTTAATAACTAATTCACGTGTTTGTGACTCACGACCCAATGTCAACAACGAGTACAAGGAATCGGAACATCTAGAAGCGCCTGTCTGATGACCACTGGGTCTTCTGATGGAGTTTACAACAGAGCGCTACCGTGGGTAGGACGACGCGATAAATTGTCGTCATCGTTACCTTAAGCTAGAAGATGTCCACTGCTGAACATAAGCATTCCTCTTTGAACGCCACACTGAACAACAATCAGCCAAAGCCAAATCACAAATGCTCACCTAGAAATAGGTACATTGACAAGTCGGTACCGGCAGAACGGCCCAGCCTCGGCGGTGTTGCTCTAAGTCTAAGCTAAAATACGATTAGGTATATGTTCGTGGATGCGAATGGCAGATAGTTGTTCAGTGTGGCGCTCTAAGAGGGAGGCCTTTGTTCAGCAGCGGACGTCTTCTGGCTGATGATGATGATGATATATCCGTCGTCCAAGCACTCAGTAGAGTGTCCAACAGGTTTCAGGGATAAAATGCGTGAAAAGGTGACAGTTTTAATGATCAAAGTGATGCCACTTCCAGTATCTTTATATCTACGAGCACCGGTTTTCCTATGCAGAGCTCAACTTATAAAAATCTAACTCAACTCATGCAACACTACTACTCATCTGTGTGCATGTACTAAAATGGTACTAACCCATACTCAATACTAATGTATACACATAAGTTCCCGTACTAACTTATTACCCATCTGTGTACATTATGTACTGACTTGATGCTAATCTGTGTATATGAGTAATCGAATAAAATTATTTGAATGATTCATACAACTTTTACTATTATGGAATCGATTGTGTGGTGTAATCGCTTTCTATAGGTAGTGGAGTTGTGCAGGTATTTTGTGGTGAATTGTTTTGTATGAGTAATATTAATAATATTACATTGGGCGCTATTCCACCGTGCACTTACTAAACGTAATTAGGCTATCGCTGTCTTTTACTAAATAGAAACACAAGATAGAGATGGCATGAATTATAGTGCTGTCAAATTAGTCAAATCTTAGTTCTCCATACGTGTACGTTTTCCTTCGCGGTAAACTTGGTAAACTCGTTTGACAGAACTAAAATGCATGCTACCTTTTTCATGTGTTTCTATTAGGAAAAGACAGCAATAGCACTAAGTTTGGTTTAGCCGGAATCGACGCCATTGTAATGACGTAGTTATCACTGTGTCAGAAAGCCACTCAACTCTCCCACAGCTGAATGATTTCAATGAATTTTGGTATGAAGGACGTAGCTTATATCCTGGATTAACACCTTATGTTACTTTTTTACCCGGTTTCCCAAAAAAGAGGGTAATCTTTTTGGGGTGTGTGTAATATGTTTGTGTGTTCCTATATTACCTGCTGTAGTATACATGGCTTGACCGATTTTGACGAGTGAGGTGTTGTTGGATTCCCTTTCACGTCTGGAATGACATAGGCTACATTTTGCAGTCGAGTATTTTGTTTTTCTTCTAATAATATTACTTGATTTATCCCGGAAATATACAGGGTTATAAGGAATGGGTATGCTAAGCTGAAAAGGGCTCATAGTACTCATAATTATGAACAACTTTTACTAAGGGACCAACCCTGAAAAGGAGAGGTAAAAAACAGCTGTTCCATAGAAAAATGTCAATGACACTCGAAAAAATGCATGGAACAGCTGATTTATTTTTCTCGATTTCAGGGTTGGTCCCATAGTAAAAGTTTTTCATAATGATGAGTACCTACTATGAGTCCCTTTAGGCTTAGCATACCCTTTCCTTATAGCTCTGTATAGTACGGCACTTTCAGGATACTTACGAGTAAACTATTTTAAGACTATTAGCTGTTTTCCGGTCCGTTCAGCCGTTTAGCCGTGATAACGCAACAAACACCCAGAAAGAGAGACAAAGAGACAGAGAGACGTTTTTCACACACAGCGCCATCTAGCCCCAAACTAAGCAAGCTTGTACTATGGGAACCAGATAACTGATAGAATACATAATAAATACTTTTTTATAAATACATACATATGATACATAGAAACACTTAGACAAAGAACAGAAATAGAGAGAGAGACAGAGTTACTTACGAATTTATAATATTAGTTAAGATTAGGATAAGATTAGGATAAGATTAGGATAAGATTAGGATAAGATTAGGATAAGATTAGGGTAAGTTCATCAACGGTAATATTTCCGATAATTCTATGGATGACGGACTGAACCCAAAAATGGGTATTTTTTGATGAACGTTTAATATTTCTGATGTGCAGTCAAATCTGGGATATACGTACCTATTGACTTATGTTTTGTAGGTGTATGTTTAGTTGTTTGCTCGTGTCGTGTGTGTACAATGGCGTCATAATCGGTGGAAACTTGTATAAATGACGAGTTGTCGATTCTCGGAAACGTTTACTGTCGAGAGGACCGCTGACCACACGCCGGCGCAGGCGCAGGCGAGCGGCCACCTGATTGGCCACTTCCCGCCTAGCCATGCCATTGTTAACGAATACCTACCTACTGGGCCTTGGGGATAAATAAGAAAATATTGAGGCAGATTTTTGTTTGTAACTTAGTGACGAGGCGAGCTAGTCGATCACTTGATGGCAAGCGTCACGCAGTGCCTCTCAGAATTTTGAACTTCGATAGTTTAAAAACCCTGCGCGGCAATACACTTCGCTACTTACTAACTAAGGTGTTTCTGTTATAGGACAAAGAACCGGGACTAACAATGTAACGTATCGTCCAATCCACAGTAGCATTCAGCTGTAAATGCTACTCGTGGTCACACATTCGACGACTGACCGTGTCGTCCTTATGATCGCCTACGAAACTTTTACACGAGATGACGTCAGCCTCGGCATAATGTAACAATGTGCGTTGCCAAAGTTGTCACTTGGACTAGACTGTGACTTACTTGGTTTGATTAAAACTGTGGCTTCTTTTTTGTTGCGAAATATTGTGGCACACTTGAAATATTACAAAACTTGACACTGGCTATAACGAGTGAAGCCAAAATTTAAGAGAAAAAAATATATTTTCTTTCAATGTTATTATTGTTTTAAAAGAAAAAGAAATACCCGACTGCAAAATATAGCATCTATCACACCGACGTAAAGAGGAATCCATTGACACCTCATTGGTCAAAATGGGTCAAGCCGTTTAGGCTACAGGAAGTAATATAGGAACACACAAACGTACATATTAACATACTCATACATACATACTTACATACATCTCAAAACATTATCCTCCTTCTTGGGCAGTCGCGTAAAAACTGAAGTAATAATAATAAAAAAATAAAATGTTTATTGCATGAATTTCTATGTGTAGTGGTATAATTCTTAATGGGTAGTTAACTAGTTAGATATCAAAATATTATTGATTCATATTAAGTAATGTACAAGTCATTTTTAGAGTAGCTATTAAATAATTATGTACCTGGGTAGGAACTATGTTCCTCAAACTAGGAATACCTGTATCCTGAGGTCGCAGCGATTCATCCCCCGAGACACGTATCGCGATAAAGGAGACTTCAGACGAGTACAATATGGTTTTGTACGACCAAATATGGTTATATATGGTTTTGTAACTAAAATGCAAATAAAAATAATGAACTATACATTTATTTAGTTCGGCGAACGTGTGAAGATATTATAGCATGCTACGTAGACTACCTTAGTACTTACTTCCGCATTGTCGCCAACAATTTTAACGCACGTACATAGATATTTTTATACATCTACGTATGTTACGAGTAGGACAATGAAGGCTGTGTGTTCCCACGGTATTGTTAATGTACCTTTTTAATATTCTTAGGTAATTGTCTGTTATTTTGTCATCGTGGATCACTGAAGTATACCTTACTTGTGCGATTTGCTCCGTGGTCCGAGCTGCACGTGGTATGAGATGCCGCCAACGAACTGTCAAGCAAGACTGTGAATGAGTGTCCAAGAAAGATATTGTTACTTAGGCTAGGCAAAGAAACTTTATCTATGTCCCCAGATCACATATCGAAACAGGCTTTAGAGCAGGGCAGACCAAAACACACGGCTGCGTTCCATTATGGCATAGGTCAAGAAAATTGGGGAAATCACAAGAACAAAGAAAATCACTGTTGACGCCCTTTGCCCCACCCAGGGCAGTCACGTAAGTCAAGCTAAGCCATGCCAGCCAGCCAGCCATGTCAGAGGCCATAAACCACTAACATTAAGGCTGTCTACTCAGCCTATACGAACTTAAGGTAGCATTCAGCAGCAGTTGCAAGAATAATAAATAATAATAACTAGGTACAGTTATTTCTCATACTTATGGAAGCGGACACTTATTTAGAGGTGCGTATTATTATTTTGCGAGTTGATTGATGACAAAACGTGATAATAATGAGTAATTTAACACCTGGCTCGCTCCGCCATTGTTCCCGCATTGTCTGCTGTTTGAAAACAATAAACTTTATAACACACCACTGACTTAACTATAACTATGATAAAATATTGTGTCAATGGTTATTGTCATTCTGCTAGAGGTACTACTACATTTTTAACAGACTCCAAACAAGGCTTCTCATTGTCATTATTATTACTTTGTAAAAAAAATATGACGAGATATGGTGTGGTGCCCAAATCTTACAAAATGTTTTGATTGACGTTTTTCACACACAGCGCCATCTAGGCCCGAACTAAGCAAGCTTGTACTATGGGAATCAGATAACTGATGTATCAGTTACCTGTTCCCATAAAAACTCATTTTTTTTAGTTTAGTTTATTTTATAGAATCACCCAGACAAAGAACAACTATCCATGTTCATCACACAAATGTTTGTCCTGGGACCCTATTCGGAGAAATGACATTTTATCTCGGTCACTCTCACTCCCATTAAATTCTAAATTAGAGAGACAGCGACCGAGATAAAATGTCATTTCTCCGAATAGGGTCCCTGGGTGGGAATGGAACCGAATTATAATAAGAAGTTGTAATTAAATGGTATTCTATTCTTCTATAGTCGTGCCGCAGATGTTCACTAACAAATTTGCAAGATTTTGTATATAGTGTAGATTTCCAAATGATAGATAGATAGATAACTATTTCTTATTCACACCAGAAATTACGTGCATAATACAAAATATACTTAAAACTATTGTAATAATGAACAAATGCAAATGCTGTGTGTTGTATCCACTGAGTAATTATTATCCTAGCTATCCCAAGCGACATCATAAATGCGAAAGTAACTATGTCTCTCTCTGTCTGGGTGTTTACCGCGTTATCACGGCTAAACGGCTGGACGGATCGAACTGAAGTTTCGACTGAAACTGAAATTAAAAAAAATGTTGCTTACATCCGTCGGGTCGGAGAAGGACATAGGAAACTTTTTTTTTTTTCGTTTTGTAACAGCTTGTTGTCATGTACGAGTAGTTGTATCTGTTATATCGTCTGAAATATTGTAAATAAATTTTCATTTTGATATATTTTTGTTTGACGAAAGCAACTTAAATTATCTATTTTTCTTTATCTCCGTCGTCATGATAAAATAAAATAAAGACTAAAATAATCTATAAAAGGACAAGCCCTTTTCTAGGAATCAACGCACAGACCAAACCGCTTGTGATAGAGACGGGAGATAGGAATCTAATATTCCTCAAACGGATTGAATGTTTTTCATGCTAAGTAAGCCAATGAAATTCGATTTATGTACTAAATATAAAAACTTAATGTCTCAGGATTTTCCGCAAATCAAAACCTAAAGAGATGAAATAAGTTTATAAATTTTCTGTAGCCTGTGCGAGCGATGCCGTGTGGGCAAGCTAGTCTTATCATAAACACTATACTATACTTATCATAGATAACTGACTTTTTGGAAATTCACTTTAGTGATTTTATTACCTTCAAATATTGTAAAGATGCGCATCCGAGACAAATGTGGACAACTGTGAACTTTCTGTCCGACATGTTATGTCGCATTGCATGCTGTGTTACATACGTAAGCACTGTTCTAACTTCATTCACCCGCGCAATAATAATTTGTAAGATTATTATGTACTTGTTGCTATTCTAAGAATACGATTAATGATGTTTGACTCATTGTAGGTGTCAAACAATGAGTAGAGTAGAATCATTTACTTATATATTATCATCATCATCATCAGCCACCCAACGTTCTAGCCATACCAAGGTTTTCTGGAAGAAATCGCTTGAGGCGATAAAAGGTTTTTTTTTTATCAGCCAGAAGACGTCCACTGCTGAATATGAGGCTCCCCCCTAGAGTCCAACACCGACCGACAACGTGCCACTTGACACATCCACCGGTTGCCCGCGATTTTCACAATGTCGTCGGTCCACCTAGTGGGAAGCCTGCCTGAATGAATATTATAATCCTGTTCAATGTTCTGTTAAATACCTAATTAGAACCGGGAATATCCTAAACCTGCGACCAAAACCACCAGAGGCCGTCCTCTGGTGGTTTTGGCAGCGTGCAGTGTGAACTGGTTCTGAAGTGAGGCTGCCGGAACACACCCTAACCCTTGTCACCCTCCTCCTCACCCTTGTCGACAGATGTTCACCTCTCGTATGGTACCGTCACCAGCCCACTACTAGAAAGTACCACCACCATGCTGTGGCTTCCCCACGTTGTTATTTGGGCACAATTTTTGTGTCTGGTAGTTTTATTTACTTTATAATCTTTACTTCTATACTATACATATAAAGAAATAAACTTAATCATCTGGTTTGTTTCTTTGTAAGTAATCTTTTTTTTTTCTAATACTCGGTGACGAGACGAGCAAGTCGCTCACATGATGTTAAGCGTCACGGTTGCCCATAACAGTTCAGTGCCACCCAGAATTTTGAACTTCAACAGTTCAAAACTATGCGCGGCAATGCACTGCGCTCGTCACCCTGAGATGTTAGATGTTAAATCTCTCAATGCCCAGTAATTACGCTGGAAACATTGCCCTTAAAACCAAAACACAGTAATGCTTGCACATTACTGCTTGGCGGTTGAATAACTGGCAAAGGTGAAAATCTCTGGAACTACTGAACTGATCAGAATTTTTTCCTTTGCTAAAAATCTACCTTATCCTTGGCCGTCTGACATTTTGTTCAAAGCGCGAAAGCCACGGGTAAAAGCTTGTTTTAAATCATAATAAACACGATAGAAGCCAACTTTTGTAATATTGTTTGTAAAATTTTCTTGTCAGAGCATTTTGCTTGTTGTAAACGTCGCAATTCCCTTTGTCTGTTTGGATATAAACAAGGTGCTATATTTTATGTATATCAATTTAGAATAATAAAGAAATTGTCAAGAGAGTGTATGTGTGTCTTAACACGCGTGTTACACGCCCATGGTAGCAACATTAGTTAGTATGTTACTTTTTACAAATTATTCTTTATTTGTTGTATTATTGTTTTAAGTTAGTTTTTTAACCTTAGATTATCGTCCATGGGTGGGCGAATTGGCGTAACCTGTAATGCCCACCCAATGGAAAATAATTGATAAATAAATAAATAAAACCCCTAGCCATGACATCTCAATATTTGTAGATATAATATAATTATCTATATCCAAATATCAGTATAATAGGCCTTAAAGATCTTACTATGAACGTGCTATGAACTTATCAGGCACGAATAAAACACGGTACGGCCCCAATCTCGCCCATCCTCTAGAACGTATCAACAGCGTATCATTCCACTACTTACTTCAGTGACCGTATCAGCCCCCTTTGGTCAGACATCGGTTACAATTAAGGTTAAAGCCGCGAAAACATTAAAACGCAGGCAAATTGTACCAGCCAATAGAACGGTAACAGTTCATAGAAGGTTAATTTATAATATGGACTAATGTTGTGGGCACAGACCGACAGACCGACAGTTTTGTATGAAAGTATTAAGAAATAAAAAGTAAGTAAGTAAGTAATTTTATAATCGAGATATATGTAATTACCTCGGTGATTAGTTTCGTTTAGTCAATATTTTTAGTGAAAACTGCGGCACTGAACTAGTAAATTGAATTTAAATTGTTATTGTAAATGCACAGATGAGTACCATTACATAAAAACCAGATGGTTGCTGGTAACACCGGCCCAGTTTTCACGAAGCAGTATTTCTCAGGTTGTCGCCATTTCCTTTGTACAAATATTTGTGAGCGTATTTTCGAAAACAAAGCGCGCGGCGACGGAGCTAACTTTTTAATGCCACAGGCAAATTATGCGAAAGAAGGTATCCTTTGAAATGAGGACCGAAATGCGGTCAAGGGTTTTCGGAATTCCCAAAAACTCCATAAAACCTACAGATTTATCAATCAGTCATATTATACTTCATTCCGTCACACATTCGCCAAAATAAAATGAGCATTAGAGTAGTAAATTAATTAGGCCAGAAAAGCACAAATTTGGACGTAAGCAGGATAGCGCGCTCCATTTTTGAATAGCTCGTATGATTTCGCAAGAAAGAAAGAAATCCCAAGCAAGAGTTGTATATTTGAAATAATTATATCACTAAACGATAGGTTCATTGAACCATTCGACTTTGCATCTATCAATATACAATCTTTCATTTTGCTCGATATTTTTGTGAGAACTGTTGAAGTTCAAAATTCTATATGGCACTAAACTGTATTGGGTAAGTTATGTTATTGCGGTGACGCTTACCATCAGGTGTGTGATATCCAGTTAAATAAAAGTGATTTATAAAAATTAAGATAATACCGAAATAAATGTCCTTAAATTTTATACCGTTGTCGGTCCTCAGCCAGTTGTTTCCCCGAAAATTGCTTGATTAATTTCTGCGGTTCATTTAACTTTTTGATACTTCTCGCCAGTTTTGTTTTACTTTAGAATTACGAGTATTTAGTAATTGTTTTTGTTGATTGTTAGTCATAATACTTCGGTCGACCAGCCCCGAACTGTTCACAAATATTTGAATAATTAACGGCAATTAATTTATATTTTATATTGTCCGTTCTGGAATCTAGTAAATGAATTGAAGGCGACACAAAATCAGGAACAAAAGTTTGACTATTTTAACCTGACTTGTGGCTTACGGGACAGTTCGAAAGTTAGGACTTTGCCCACACCTTCATTTAGGTTCTGTGCAAAAACAGAAGCGTAGTAGAATATCTGAACGATATTTTTTTTAAATATGACCGATAATACCGACCTAAATAGTAGCACCCGAGTACTAGTGAGAACTGAGTAGGTCCCTACCAAGTATCAAAGATTTCTAGTCGTGCTGGGAATGACAGAGCAGGTTGCCAACGCAACAATTAGAACACGCAGACCATAGACTCTAGCAAGACCCATCATGGTCTGCTCGCAGCATGCCTCCTTTCTGATTACGTCTGATCAGCATTGGTCAAAAGCCTAACTTGTCAACCATAAGAGAGCGACATGGCCATCTATATCTGTATATTAGATATTGTGTATTAAATCATTGTTACAGAAGCTATTCCCAGTATATCTGCGAGGAGCGTTCATTCAATTAACTAACAATTCCTTTCATGACTCTTGGCCTCTTTATGAGGATTTCGTCTGGACTTTCTGTCACTTTTGTTATTTTTATGAAACTGTGGGATAAGAGCTAGACTCCGGTCTGATGGTAAGATGATCCCGGATTTATTTTTACCCGACTTTCCAGAAGGAGTTTTATAACGCTTTACAACACTCATAGCTTCATCGGGGATGTCATGGAACACACACAAAGACAAACTCATAAAACTGACACCCATACCCAGTGCAGGTATTACTATGTAATATTTCTATAATCAGCATAAATATATGTAATCTTATTCGGGTGTAAGTAATATTAATGTGTGTCCGATTGAAGGTCAATGTTTCCAGTGAAATTATTGAGTGTAAAGAGATTTAACATAGATTATCTGAGGGTTACGAGCGCACAGCGCAATGCCATTTGCCACGTAGGGTTTTGAGCTGTTGAGTACATAATTTTAGTGACACTAAACTGTTATCATCTGTGTTATGAGCAAGGCGAGTGACTTGCTTGCCCCGTAAATCAGTGTCATTTAAAAAATATGTATGTTTGTCTGTTTCTGTATCACCTAAACGGCTTGACAGATTTTGAACTGCGAAGTTTGACGATAGATTCAGAATAATATCCAGAATGTCATTGGCTACATTTTGCAGTTGAGTTTTGTGTTTAAATTTTAAATTGTAACTACTGTTTTACCTGCCTTGGCAATTTCTTTCAGACAAACCACCTAAAATTAGATTTAACACATGCGTGACTCACTTTTGCATTGAATTATAGTACCTAATAACCTACATTGAGCTATGATATACTACGTAATAGAGATAAAACTGCTTTATGTTTGCGATGTCTCATTTAATTGTGGTTACTTTGCTCAACTTTACTCAGTCATTATCAAGAACTTGCGGTATGATTACGCGTTGTATTGTATTATTAGTATAAAAGAGCTGTATACTACGAGGTACCCCGGGTATATTGTAGTGAATATGTTTTTTTTTTGTAAGGACAGAGATTGATGTTTATTTATTTAATAGACACCAACATGATGTAAAGTCGTGGTAGCTCAGTGGGAGAACGCTCACCTCACATTCGTGAGGTAGCGGGTTCACATTCGTGAGGTAGCGGGTTCGATCCCGGGCGATGGCCCGTACCGATAAGTTCTTTGAACATACGTACGGACATACAACTGACTTTACGGTGAAGGAAAACGTCGTGCAGATAACAAGAAACCTGCATATTTCCGGAGAAGAAATTCGACTGAAATCCGCACTGGGCCAGCGTGGTGGATATGGCCTAATCACCCTTCGAGGCAGGCTGATATCCCAGCAGTGGGGAATTTAAAGGCTGATACAGAAACGTGACGTAATGTACGTTATTGTAACTTAAAAGAAGACAAGCAGTGGAAACAGGCTTAACGTCACCACAATTATAGGTGCAGAATATGTTTGGCAAAGATAACGAAACTAAATGGAAGTGTGCAATATTCTGCTGTGTCGCCTCTAGTACATAATACATCATTATGAATAGGGTACTTATACTTATTACTTTAAAATACACCTAAATCATTTACTCACTCACACTTAAATAAATAAAGTTATTATACGTAAAGAAACGTATTTATGTCAGTTTGTGTTGGGCTGATAGCAACAAAAACATACGTAAGGTCTTATCATTGACGCCTGTAATGTTTACCATTGCGGTTACCATCCCGTAATAACTACTAGTTAAACTGTGGTTTAATTTTCCAGTAGCTGTAGATTATTCTGTGGTCAAAGTCAGCCTCAGAGTTTTACGTCACTGATAGCCATATGGTTGCTATTTTCTCTATTTGCTCCTAAAGAGAGAGAGAGAGAGAGAGAGATAACAGACTACTATATTTCATACATGGAGACTGACTGTAAATACAGTCCAAAACCGTCCATCGGTTTGAAGGTAAACAGCGAGCTAAGGAGATTCTTTGAAATTAGATATTCAATAGCCAGAAACCGATATAGTTCAAAGGATTACAAGTGGGGTTTGGTCATATCTGTAGAAACACTGACTACCGTTGTTGAGATAGATCACTTCTAGAGTGGTTTTAGGAGTCTTTCAGGAGCCTCCGTCCAGCTGTGGATGAAAAACTCAATATAAGATGTGAGGTTATGTAATACTCTGGTAGCTAGCCTCACAAAGTACCTACAGGGTACTGCCGATGACGATGCCGATAAATCCATACCGATATTATAATGCAGAAGAATATCCGCAGTCGTAACAGGATCAATCGAGCTTGAGCTAAAAACTTCGTTTGCGCGATTCAGAACTCCCTTCATTATTGACCGAGCGAAGCGAAATCGGCAGTTTTATGTATGTTTGTGTATATTTGCCCGACGATAACCGGTAACCCGAATCATGAAAATTTGTAGGCAATTAGTTCATTTCGATAGAATTTTTAAATTCGAATATGAACTGTATCGGTCCAGGGGTTGTGAAGTTATAGGGTTCGCGAGGTCTCAGTTCGTCGCGAAATGCTAGTAATTGTAAGTTCATACAATATATCAAAAACGCACAAAAACGGATCAGGATGGGGACAGACAGAAATAAATGTTCGCTTTGTCCCCCTATTAATAACGAGGGGACACAACTTTTCGAACTTTTTATTCCTGTCTGTTCCCCTAAGAAATCAGCAGGGGTACATAGAGGAAAAAAGTTTATTTTGTTTTGGAAGAAAGAAAGGAATATTCCCATTTGCTCACTAAGGTTCTTCTTTCTCTGTATATCGAACTGTACCTAGTATGATACGGCCCACTGTGCGAGCCTTTAGGAGACCAAAAAGTCTGTACGCATCTTGAGTTGTCCTCCTTGGTAAGCGTAAGCGTCCATGTTTCGGCATCATAGTCTATACAAGACACGTTAGTTACAGATAGGTCTTCTCTTCAGGCATTGCGTCATTTTCGTCAATTTAGCTTAGACGCCATCTGGCCAGTGAGGGACGCAGTTAAATAATTTCAAGCTTAGTTACTAATAGTACGTAGGTACGTCGTGGTACACACGATCTCTAAGGTCTTTTAAGGAAACAAGGAAAAAAACAGGAAAACCGCGAGGCCACTAGCCGAGGCCTCTCGTAAGTAGTCGGCTAAGAAGCGAATCAGAGATGTAAGATCCGTTATTAGCGGCACAAGTCCATTGTCTAATCACGTCAATTCTCATCGGGCAGCTCTCACAGATTAGGGAGTGAGCCCGATGTACAACTTTGATAAAAGTGAGGTGTGGGAACTTACATCATTATCTTACATCATCAACACGCGATCGCATCCCAGTTATAATATAAATGTAAATCTGTTTCTGTGTGATTGTTTTCCTCGGAAAATGTAGGAAAACTAAACAGCCGCCGGGTGTTCGGTGGAAAGTTTTAGTAACTCCATCTGGCTAGGCTCCCACCGCTACATTATGCCAACAAATCTAGAATTACAATTGACTCTTACTCTTATGTACTAAATGTAGAGTTAACTTTTAGGTTTCTAGGTAAGCATGCTCCATTCTAAACCACAACATCAGGCAGGATGTGGTCAAACGCAAACCTATACAAATAATAATAAAAAAACTAAACAAAATACATATACACTAAAACAAACTACATAACCCACTTCATAAAACAAACAGATTACCCAGTGATCAGAAAATTCAAAAGCTCAAGCCTGATCGTACTCAGAAGAAAAGATTGTTCGGATATCTGCAATATTCTGCATCCAGTTTGTTGATGTTGTTGAACCAATTTATCGGCTGTACCACGGACGATGCGAAAGAGATTCAAGGACAAATCGATTGTGTGGACATTGTGACGCAAACGACTACCGTCGCGAACATAGGGATATGGACAAAAATTACTCCAAATATCAACTTGACTGCATTAGACGGACATTTTAACTGAATCTCAGATAAATGATTTGACGAACTTCTCGAAGAATTGTTTTTTTTTTGTGTCAAATTAAAAGATACTTTAGTATCTTAAAAAACTTAAGATGATGCACGATCGTGGCTTAAAAATGATCTTGACTAGCTGATGTTAGGGGCTTTATACGGTCGGTAGTTCAAGACTCGGGACCGAGGCCTAAAACTAAACAAAATGTGAATGTGAAGCTCAAGTTGTATTTAAAAGAAGGCGCCGTTTCAATTCTGCGACAGTTTTGAAAACACAATTGACCAGATCCAAAAGACGCGATATTTTCGGATGCGGAGTAAACTCACAACAATAGATCTGATGGTATATATACGAACGTCCGTGAATGGGACGAAAGAGCCAGCTCGATCATGAATGGAAGTTATTTCTGGATGTTACTGGAACTGAAATAGGCTTAACGCATGTTTTTGCTGCTTCATTGGTTTCTGTAATAAAATTATTTTTTAGAAAAAAAAACAAAAACCGATTTAAATTAAGATAATAATAGACATTTTCCTCGACGTTAGATGTCGCTAACTACTACCGAGCTTGCGATGCAAAATGAAATGCTATAGAATGTTCTTGGTTCTTGGTTCTCGCCTGAAATACTTAATATCATTGTGGAGTTCCGGTGGCCATCTGTAGTCTTCTTCATCAGTTCCACTTCACCAAATGATACTTTCTGAATCCAAATGCTTGACTTGTTGATGAAAATACCAAAATTGCTTTATTCATGCCTATAATATTAGAAGAGTTCCCTCAATTCCTCATGGATCCCATCATCAGAACTAGATTTTGTTAAAAATGGGAGGACCAATCTGTAAGTATAATTATAATAAGTGTGATGTAAGTACTTTCAAATAATAAAAAAAAAAACTAAATCGGTTTATAAATGACGATGAAGTTCTGAGATAACAAAAATTTAAAAAAATATGTCGTCTTGAGAATCTCCTCCTTTTTTGGAAGTCGGTTGAAAATGAGTCTCAACTTTTATTTACAAGGAAAATGAGCGGTACCGTGACTCGTATTGAATTAACAAGTTATAGGTTAGGTAAGTTATAGAAAGAGGATGTACTCGTGCACTAACGTGTGCTGTGTTTTTAATCATCATCATCATCATCATGACGTAGACCATGAATGAGACTTGTTTTTATTGTGAAATAACTATGCATTAATTGAAAAATTACAAAACTTGACCCTGGGTACGTGCTAGGTACCAACAGGCGAGTTGGTAGCGAGGCTAACTTGATAGATTTATACGCGTTGTTTTATTCATTTCTAGAATGTTTTAATTAAATTTACTCTCAAGGGGTCCACGAGAACACACACTTAAAATTACAAAAGAATACAAAATGTACCAAATAACACTTAAAATTACATGTTATTAGATCGACTATACAATCACAAGCTACAAATATTTCACGATCAGCTTAGAAAAGCCTTCGACTGTGTGTTCTGATCTAATCTTTTAACATGTAATTTTAAGCGTTTTTTTGGTACATTTTCTCTCATGAATTCTTTGAGGGTCAGGTCTTTGAACAACAGGTGACCGGCTTGCTCGTCTCTTCAATCAGTGCCATAAAAAAAAACTATATGGTATCAAATTTGCTCTTAAAGGAAAGAGAGAAAATGTACTAAAGTACAAAATTAGTAAAAATTAAAAGCATTACTCAGATTTTGACTGAACGAAGCTAACGTCGCAGTCTAAGCAAGCAAGACGTATTTGTTTGTAAGTTTGTTTAGTGATATTTGTCTGTAGTTCATTATCCTAAAATATCGTTAATTTAACATTTATCTTATTGATTGATCGATTAATTCTTTATTGTTCACACAAAATTTTACATAAATTTGAAAAGTAGTATAAAAACTGGCGGCCTTATTACCGAAAGCGATCTCTTCCAGGCAACCTTAGGATGGAGATGATTCATAGAAGAGGTAGAAGACGAGGTGTGCAATGATGGAGATTATCTGCAGTAATGGTCAAGAAAAATGGAAGTTCACGTAGCTTATCACCTCACTTGCGTGTTCACTTGGCTTGCAGAATAGCCGGCTGCATTAATACCGCGGGGTAAGGCTGAGAGTTCGAAGTGACTCATAATAAAATCGGGTTATAATGACTGTCGTCCGAGAATAACCTCACAGGCCTCAATCTTTGCATAATTATCTACAAACATGATTCTCGCTACTCGCGGTAATATTCTGCGAACGGTGACTCACTACTACTCGATATTGGTAGCTACTACTTTGTTTACCGACATGTGACTTGCCGTACCTCGCGGGTATGTATGGGTTGACTCATTCACGTAGTATGTAGGCTGAAGACCTTTTTGGGACTGTGACGTCATATTATCACGGTTTTTTTTTTTTTTTTTTTATTCTTTTTTTTTTTTCCTGGAGTTTTGGCGATATTCGACCATGCCACTCCCATTGTAAAAGTCATATGTTTACTACTAACCTAAACTAACCCCTTGTCCCTCCAAAGAGAAACAAGTACAGCTTTACTAGCTTCTTGGCTTCTTCCGATGACGGTGAAGCCAAGAGACTATTGCAAGTTCCCATATTTTCATCGCCAACAAATTTTAATGGGAGTCTTTTGCAGGGTCCGCATGGGGAAATACAACAACTTTTCACCGCTTATGTGTTTTAATCGACTGGTCGTTTATCGGACTAAGTGCCTACGTCCTACGTAGAACAAAATCAAAATTCTTTAAATTTGCATAAAAAATATGTCTTCGCGCCAAAGTGAGACCTCGCGATCCCTATTAACTTTACAACCTGCTGATTTTGCTAATATTCGAAATTAAAAATTGTGTTTAAACTACTTGCCTACAACATTTCATAAAGATCGGATCAATAATTCTTAAGTTATCGTCGGACAATTAAACACAACACCTGGCGATGTAATCACGTAGACCTTCGCATCGCTCGGTCAATCAAATTAAAAAAAAAGCAGATTCCAATAGAGCTCATAGTTTTTGAACCTTTTACAGTTACAGATTTTTATCAATCGTATCGCGGTGCGATAAGGTTCAAGGTCGCGTAGCGTCGGCGGCCGAATCTAACAACAATCTCGTTACATATCACGGTCAGCTTTTAATTATCTCACTGTTGGGATATCGGCCTACCCACGAAGGGTGAATTTCAAAAACGATTAGAAATAAAATACTTTCGAAACACACTAGTAGGTACCAACATTAGAGCATGCATTTAAGTTAAGCAAATTAAAATTAATTTACGAGGAATCGTCAAGAAAAATGTACATTAGTCACACCTAATATTTATGTGCAAGATTACGTTAGCGTATGCCACAGTCCTGCTACGCCACGGTGGTGCGCTCACCACTACCTACTCGCTAATAAAATACATCTTACTAATTTGTTTCTGAGATGCGTGAACAAGACGACAGGCAGGAAACAGTCGGAAATAAGAATAATTGAAAAGTCCATTGATGACTCATTCATCTGTAATAAGATACTTGTAAATTCCTGGGAATGGACTCGGAGTAAGCAGAAGAATACTCTGTCGGAGTACGGATATATGTATCATAATAAATTATTATAACAGTCACAGGATTTACCAACAGCCCAGGCCGTCGGGTAATATTTTTAGACTCCTAACAGACTTGGGCCCGTTCCGCGAGGTCCTTATTGCGTTGATTGTTAGGTTGAACCGCCCCCTTTACGCGACCTTGAACCTTATCGTGCGGCGATATGATTCGCAGTCGCGCCGCGTGGGTAGCTTAAGTCAAACTGCCCTCCTTACCACGGACTGCAGAGTAACGACAGAAAATAAAACTGAAATATATTTTTCTCTCTTTCGTTTGTTAGACGGTAGTCGGGGCCAACTAAGTAGACGACTAAGTAGAGACGCCTATAAATAAGTAGATAAGAACTTAAACTAAAAAAAAAACTACTACGAACTTGAAAACCGGAAAACATAACACACATACACACACTGCCTTAAGTACCTATGTCGTCACACGAGTCAATGACTTGTAACTAAACCGTGTAGTTTACATAATGATAAGACACGTCTATGCTATGTGAAGTTTTGTATCTATAATAGCGCAGTGGTTAGCGCGTTCGGATCGCACGCCACAGGGTGCGGGTTCTAATCCCAACAATGAGCTTGAGCTACCGGTGAAGGAGAACATCGTGAGGGAGCTAGCACTCGGCTGGCGACGCTACCACACGACAGTGACGTCTGTCAACATCTCGGTGTTGACTTGATAGTTGGAGACCAAGTTCCCAAACTTCCAGGGTAGGTGTGTTTACCATCCTCGACCACACCGTCACTTAACATCAGGTAGACATCGGTAGAAACATCCAGGCTTTCTTTGATCAGATTGCAACATAGTATTAAATAAACAACTTTCTATATGTGCAATCGGTCCTATTGTTTGTCCACCGACATAATAGTTAGAATGCCACCTGACAGAGGTGCCTAAAAGAGGGAACTACAATTTTCCACCAGAATTTCATTTTTTTTTTTTTCAGATTATGCGATGGTAGCTCCACGTTCGACTGTTCAGTTAAGTTGGTAGCTCTGGACTACGCGCCTATTGACTCAATTTCTCTTTTTAGGTACCTATAGCATGTCTATTATAGGACAACATCTATCCTCTCGTGTACATTCCCTGACCTCATTTTAATTAAGAATGCCCTGCGGTTTTACAGTTTTATAATATTTTGTATGGTCGATAGGCGTTTGACCTCAACTCAACATTTTGGTCTAATATTGTAAGCACCTAGACTGGCTCTCAAGTGAAGCTGTCGGAACACACCGAGTTGCTCGGTGAAAGATGTCCATAATATTATTATTATTACATAATATTATTATTATATTTATGTCATACTGTGGTTACATCGCTACAAACGTATTGTCTGGGATAAAGGTAGGTTATATCTATAAATGTATACTATATTATTATAGTTATTATTATTATTATTAAAATCAATAATTCAGGCAAATTACACCCATACACTTTATAAAATAAGATAAAACATGTCAAAAAGTCAATAGAAAAAGTTCATAAAATGTAATTAAAAAAATATATATATAAAAAAAAAAATATGTAATGTATGTTCACGATGTACATTATTTCCCTGCCAAGTTTCAGCAAGATAAGTTGAGCCGTGGAAAGATAAACAGCTAGACAGAGCTAGCTTTTTCATTTTGCTTTAGGAGGGAAATGTTTTTCGGCTGCATGTTATGTTATGTTTACGCGTTATTTCTATGCATTTTTTGTTGAGGTTTTTAACTGAATCGATTTGACAGATTTTGAAGTGCGATGTTTGCTCACATTTGTCTGTATGTCCGGATTGTCATTTATAATATACACGTAAAGGAACAAGACTTTTTCTAGAAATAAGTGCACATACCAAACCCCTCACGATAATGACGTGAAATTTTGAACAAATATTCCTCAAATACACAACACCAGTTCATCATTCTGCTCTAGGTGACCAATGAGAACGAATTTTGCAAAATTCCATCTTTAAAGATAGATTGCACCCCGAAAGATTCTATGGAAATATAATATTTTTTCATGTTAAGCCAATGAAACTCGGTTTGTGTAATAAGCATAAAAAATAAAAACAGACATGTTACAGGATTTTTTGAAAATCAATCCCTAAAGAGGTGAATGAGGTTAAATTACTGGAGCCAATGCAAGCGAATCCAGGCAAGCTAGGCTATATTTTGAGTAAAATATCTTTTGTAGCGGCTGCCGCAATCCCGAGCACGAGTTGACGCGTGCTACAGAGGTGTGGGTATGTCATTGTGTAAATCCCGTAACCGTAAACGTATATAGAACTATTATAGATTATGCGGTTGCACGTGTGAGCATTGAGCAACTCGGTACCGGCCGGAAGCCAGTATTGCTCTATGCGTGTGAGCCATCGGCATGCCAGCAAGCCACTTCCATTTGTACCTACCTCCATGATAAACTCACAACGAACCCGTGTCGGGCTCAAATCTTTCTTGTTGAAGTTTTTTTTAAGCAGTGTCTTCTAATTGTCACGTTTGATATTAACATCACTCCTCCGAGCGGCCTAAATTCTCAGACATCAGGGCTACCAACTCGGCCAATAGGAACTAACGTTTTAGGATTCCGCAGTCAGAGTTTGTCTGTATGTCATTTTCCGTTTTATCAGATACTCTAAAGACAAAATTGTAATTTTAAGTCCTGTTCAAAAAATTGAATTAATTTAATTGTTTTATTTCGAATTCTATGCTATTTGAAAATATAATTATGTTGTGTTTGTGCTTGATAAGATTATAAACGTTTCAGTGGCACTTTCGGGATATTTTAGTTCGACGGAGAGCTATTTTCTATCCATAGCACAAAAAAAAAAAAACTTTTAAAAAGACAACAAAACGAAAATTTCTTTACAATATTTCGGATTTTATGATAGCCAAAAAAAACAGAGTTTTTTGAGATTCACACTCGATCAACAAACACCAAAATAAAACCACATTTTCTTATACATAATATATAAATAAATATTTTTTATTGTCCAAAAACCCAACTTCAAATACCCTTAACGCTAACATATTGCTAATACATTCAATTTAAGTTTTAAAGGTTTTAATTTGCTTATAGACCCTGCACTAGGCGGAAGCCTGTATCGCAGGGTCTACATACCTCTAAACTATAAATACCTACCAAACCTTACAATGTAGGTATTGGGTTAGTATTTCCCGTTCTATTTGTCCCACTTAAACCAATACCAAAACCTTTATTATTATTACCTACGGTGCTCGTAACCTAACAATATATTGTGTTAGTATTTTCCTATACCTACCTACCTACCTGTACGCTACGTTACTCGCACCACGTAAATCCGACTGATGCGGGAATACCCATATTTGTTTGTCTGCTGTTTAATAATCCTTACCATCCTTACCAATATCATAATTCAGAGGAATACAGCCGCAGTCGTAACAGGAATAATCAAAGCTTCGAGGTATAAAATGAATTATGTTCGTCTCGAGTAAAAGCTTCGATTGCGCGATTTAGAACTCCCTTCATTAGAACTGTCAGTCATTGCAAAACGTCAAAAAATGCACAAAAATGGAAGAGCGCTATCTACCGAAATATACAAAGTAACTATATCTCTATATCTGGATGTGTGTCGTGTTATCACGAGTAAACGGCTGAACGGATCTTGATAAAATTTGGTAAGGAGTTACTGCTTATCACAAAGACGGACATAGGATACTTTTATGTCCACGCGAACGAAGTAACTGGTAACAACTAGGAAACTATATATTTCTTTACTGAACTAAATACCTGTAATCTTTTATAATGAAATTACTTTAATTATGGGGAGGGACATAACATTTTGTTTTATAATGCCTGTGTCATAAAAGGAGTTTTTGGGATCAATGACCTGTAACACACAGCGTCAATGTAGTATGTTAAAGTTATCGTGTTTCTTGGTTTGGCTTGAAAGGCAATGGTCACAGTAAAATTACAATACAGATACCTAGGTTGTTCCGGAAGTTTTAAGCCAAAGAACTTTTAGGCAGTTTAGATACTTAGATTCTGCATTTATAACAAATCGAAAGGCAATAACAAATTAAACCTCCGCGAATAAAATAACAAGCCATCAACAATTTTTTTTTTTTACATTTATGCCTCGTACTTGGTCGTCGATCAATCGTTGGGGCCTCTGGTTGGGGGTATCATTTTTCAGTAAGACAATGAGTATCCAACTACTACCCCATCCACCTTATCCTCGAGCGATTTTTTGTTTCCCTCTGCTCATAGAGACTTTTTTTTTTGTTTTTCAATTATTATTTTTATATTTTGAAAGCTGGTTTTAGTCGATTGAATAAAGAGGCCAGAGGGACAACCCACGCATTTTTACAGCCGAGAGACGAAAGGCAGAACAAACAAGCACAGGAGATTTACTTAAAGCTGACAAACTAGCTACGTCGCAATAAAATTAATTTAACTACACACTCACATGCAGAGCGATGCGAAACTACCCGCGATAAATATCTACATGCATGCAACGCGTGTGAAAAGGTGGGAGCGGTCGCTTTAAAAGTGGCTCCGTCAGCTGGTTTCCACAACAAACTCGAAATCGTGGCGCTTACCCTCAGGCGATTGCCACGCTTGACGCGTCACTTGTATACATAATAAACCAATAAGAAAAAAGTGCTCATTATTTAATCTACTTGATTTCTACAATTGCATGGCATAGACAATTAGAGAATCTCAAATATGTCGGTCACTTTTACTCTTGTAAGATGTCCAATGAGAGAGACATTGACCGAGACAGTCTGTCACAAATCAGTCTCAAGCGCGCAGGAAAACCCCCGTCTTCCAGACAATTGCAATCATGAGGAACGGAAGTGGCCAATTCTCGAGAAATTAACGCCTTATTCCAAGTTAAATTACATAACAGGCTATGGGAAGCTTAGTTATCACGTAATGTAAAGCGTGGGCAGGTGAGAGCTTGACAATCTTTTACCTTATCTCTACCTAATCTCTTTTCTTAGGTCCTTGTTTATCCCTACTAATATTATAATGCGAAGGTGTGTTTGTTCCTCCTTCATAGAGTAACAGAGCGACGGATCGACCTGATTTTTTGCATGGATATAGTTTAAGGGCCGGAGAGTGACAGAGACATTTTATCCCGGGAAAATCTACGGTTCCTGATGGAAGACACCGCGGGGTGCAGCTAGTTGGAATATATTTCTCTTTATTTTGTATGGTTGACAGGCTAGGCGTTTGACCACGACTCAACTAATGTTAGGTGACGGTGTGGTCGAAGATGGTAAGCACACAAAGCCTGACGGGAACTGGCACTGCCGAAACACACCTTTAGCTTGGCTTCAGATGTTCAACTCTCCTGTGGTAGCGCCAGGCGAGTAGATTCTAGAAAGTACCACCTCCATGCTACAGTTTCATCGCGATGTTCTCCTTCGCCGGTAGCTCAAGCTGATTGTTGGGTGTTGAACCCACACCCTCGTGCGATCCTAACTTAACCACTGAGCTATCATCGCTACAAAATTTTGATATGATCAAAAAAATAAACGAAACTTAGGAGGAATCAAACCCGCACCATCCGCGAGTGGCGCTGTCAATGAAGCCACCGCTAGCGTGGCGCTCACACTGCATGAGCTTCATAATCAGCAAAGCAAAGCAAAATTAATTGGACATCGCGGTGCATGACCTTGCACGGTTCACTATTTTTGCTTACAAATCAACAATGAACTTTATACCCTGTAGTATAGTATAACTCCATATTTACAGTGAGGTGTGTGAGGTAAGGCGGCGCAAGTCCGGAGAGGAGCCGCTAAGTGGACTACCACCTTTAAGCTGGATAATCTGTTAAGAGAAGTAAGTCTTTTCTACGTGCATCAGTATATTAGCAGAGTGTAATGCCACACCTACAAATTCTCGTACCTATTACAAATGAACAAGGTAATAGTTACAAAAAACAATAAAGTTTTTGTGATTCATTGGAAAATAAGAGTAGGTATCGAAGTAAACTAACTGGCGGTTGAGTTGAGGGTTTCATTCATAAATATTGTGTAGGTTATTGTGTAATATGGCAGTTAGGTTATTATTATCCTCACCATATTGTAGACGAAATAAGTAACACTGCAAACAATCTATGTATATGTTACGGCTAAAACCCGAAGTGCGGCTACACCTAGTTGTAGCCGGTTAGAACTAGGTGTAGCCGCTTACTCTTGATTAAACCTAGTATAAGCCGATTGATTTCGGATAAAACTAGGTCTAGCCGCTATCGTTCCGGCTAGAACTAGGTCCAACCAAATCCTAGTGGCTGATACTAGGTCTAGCCGATATCATGATGGCTACAACTAGATTTAACCAAACTCTGGTGGCTGATAATAGGTCTAACCGATATCATGCTGGATTCGTGCTGATAAAAGATTCAATTATTTTCTGTTGCTAAAATAATGTTGCTGGTTGTTCCTCATCATCATCATGATCAGTCATAATACGTCCACTGCTGAACATAGGCCTCCCCCTTAGAGCGCCACACCTACCGACAACCTATTATGATAAAATGATTGTTCCTATTATGTTAAAATTTTAGTCCTACTTTAGACTAGTAAAAGTCAATTATTTAAATAAATTCCTTGAATTTTACCATCATGCGGCTAGACCTAGTATCAGCCACTAGGGTTTGGTTGGACCTAGTTCTAGCCGGAATGATAGCGGCTACACCTAGTTTTACCAGAAATCTATCGGCGTATACTAGGTTTAACCAAGAGTAAGTGGCTACACCTAGGCGTAACCGCACTTCGGGTTTTAGCCGTAACATAGATACATATAATAGGCGATGTGTGTATGTATGTTCCTTATGTCTAAAACGTCGTCTTATATCTTGTGTCTAAAACGGCTGGACCGAATTTGATGAAATTTTTAGGAAATCTTCAGATCAGTCCAGCGGGTGCTCTTGCGACTATCCGTGTAAAGCCAGGCTATGTCACTATTCCGAAATAAAAAGTTCCTTCTAGTTAAGAATGCTCTATCGCACACCGCACCGTTGCTTGAGAACCCGGTCACCTGACTGGTCCCGTGGCAGAGTATCTCTTTCGCGCATTTTTTACATCTTTGAGGATAAAAAATTACTGAGAAAAAATTTAAAAAAAAAACAACAATAAGCAGAAAACTTTAATAAAAAATTACATGAGAATAATTGCTTTAATAACATTTGCAAGATTTCTGGTTGTTATTTTTTGCATTAACGGAACGCGTTCCCTTAAGGCGCTAAGCCGATAAAAAAAAGGAGAAAAAAAAGTGTCTTTTTCTGTTCCGAGCACCTCATTAGTTATTAAGATTAGAGATCTTATCTTGAGATGATTATATTTTGGTTCTATCCTATAGTACTTATAACTATGGTTAGAAACTATGATTAAATAACATTTTCTCGATAAAAAAACCGCTATTTACACATATTTTTCGCAAAATGTATTTAAGGTGAGGTAATGACCCGAACAATGTTATACATTTAACTACAATAAATAACTGATAGAATACATAAATACTTTTTTTTTTTTGTAATTACGTACATAGAATACATAGATACATCCAGGCGAAGAACAAAAATCCAAGTTCATCACACTAATGTTTTACAGGGTGGGAATCGTACCCACAGCCTACAGTTCAGAAGGTGGAAATCCTCCCACTGAGCCATAAGGCTAGTCGAATGCTTGTCGCGTCACGTTCATGTAGGACTCTGTAGCTATGCTATAAATAAATCATAATTATTTGTTTATGTTGCGGCTAGTACCCGAAGTGCGGCTACGCCTAGTTGTAGCCGGTTAGATCTAAGTGTTGCCACTTAGTCTTAAATCTAGTGTAAGCCGATTGTTTTCGGGTAAAACTAGCCGGTATCATTCCGGCTACAACTAGGTCCTAGACTCGTTTTACTCGAAAACAAACATTTTTTTCTGGTTTTCCTACAACCTATTCCGAATGCCAACGCAATGATAACGTTCACGAGTCAATGCGTAGCAAAAACCATAGAGATTACTCATGTCATTGTTGATGTGAGCAAATCTACCTTTTGTTAATGCTATGAACCTATTTACATGTAGGTATGTATCAATGGCACTCCTACACGCGTGTACGTACCTATATGGGAATTTGCTTTAACTACTGCAACAGTAAAAACTATGCTCAAAAAAACACTGCGTTCGTCAATAGATGTTAAGTATTCTGTTCAAGATTGGCGCTGGGTCGGGATGAGGCAAACAAGAAGAATAGCATATGCTTAACAGTGGGCGAATACGGCTGATAGTGGTTATGTAATTAATTTCATTTTTAAGCATTGTCTGATATCTTAAGACGGCCAAATGTCTAAAATGTTTAAGCTGTCTAAAATAAATGATTTGACAGAATTGTTGTTATATGCTAACTGGTTATTCTTTCTCTCTCATCTCCTTCCATTTTAGGATTCCGTGGCAAAGTGTAGTTTCGTCGTGTCCGTTTGTGTCTGTCTGAATGTCAAGGTCCTATTGCTTAGACATTATAAAGATTACTGAGCTGAAATTTGGTGTACGTATATATAGATAATGGTGACCGCTACTAGGCATTCTCGAATGTAAATGTTTTATAAAGTCAAAAAAAAAAGTTCAGGAAAACCGCATTGCACACAAAGAACTCAGCATTTGGTAATTATTGTTATTTATTTTTAATATAGCTAGGGAGCCCTCAAACGGAAAAACTTGTTGTGACACGCGTTTGATAAGTTCTATGTGATTATAATAATCATAAATATATATCATATAGGCTGGATGGCTAGCCCTGATGTCTAGGCCGCCAGGTCTGGCCGCCTCAGCCTTATACATGGTTAGATGACGAAAAAGGATAGAATTTAACGTGTCGCGGAGCACACAGATAAAGTTTTTCAATCGGTGTTGTTCTCCGCGTTTGACGTATTATATACTCGTAGTAAAAAAACCGGCTCGCGGCGAACGTCATGAATCACATCATAATAGGACAAGGAAAAACAGGAACCTCTGGTATATAACCTTATTCTGAATCATAAAATTTAAATAATCACACAGACACAGTCGTGAGTGCTCGTGTAGAGGATATTTAATTAAATCTTCGCAAATAAATAAAAACTAATTAAATTTTATTCATTCAGATATAAAGTTTATAAAAGTTCAGTGAAAATCCTTAAAATGGGAAGAGGGAGTGTGTCGTCGAAGTTTCTAGTGATACTCAATCTAATCTACTCGATTCTGGGTGTCGCGATCATTGGCCTCTCGATATGGTTCTTCATAGGCTTGACCAGTTTGACCAGTCTCCGTAACGAGAACCACTTCAAGCTGGACACTAACATCTACTGGGTCCAAGCTCTGCCCTGGATTTTTACTGTATCGGGAGTTTTCGTCGTCCTGGTATCTTGCTGCGCGTTTTTGGGAGTCTTGAAGAAAAGCCGACCTCTTGTGCTGACCAACGCTACGTTCCAAGTTCTGACTATACTCCTCCTCGCTGCCGCCTCGACCATATCAATCAAATACGCAGACACAGAAGACACAGATGGCTTCGTCAAAGTCACGCTATCAGATGCGTTCCAATATTTACAAATCGCCAATAACCCTGAAGTGGATAAGGCTTTCCAGTCGATGGAAATAAAACTGAAGTGCTGTGGATCATCGGGCCCGACGAGCTACAACGAGTTTGAGAGCAGGTGGCAGCACCAATATCCTGCGTCGTGCTGTAAAACTTACGCCGATGAACCTGACAAGTCCTGTTCGAAGATTAATGCGGTCGCCAATACTCGGAAGGGGTGCATCGATATCGCAATCCATCACGTAAGGATCGCTGTCAAGATTTTTGCTGGAGCTGGCATTATCACAGCGTTTATAGGAACAATGAACCTTGCTTCAGCTTTGTTGCTCACAAACGGTTTGAGTAATAGGAAGAAGATGATGAAAGCGAAGCTAGAAAGCTCAGCAAGCTTGGAAACACATAGGAGTCATGTGTCGACTGCTGAGATGGAAACATTGAAGATGCCGCTCAAGGTGTGAGTCGAATAAAATATGCTGTGTTGAGCTTTATATTAAGTAGTAGAGACGAGACTGATTGGAGTAACTGGTAACTTGTAAAGTTAATATGTCTAGTTAATGCATTTAGTAGGATCGCTCAGTGTGGTGAAGATGCCTACCTCGAAATAATTTTACTAAGTAGTATCAGTATTGTTAATATTTATTAAGAAATCTGCCCTTTGGTAGCGAATTGTTGTATTGAGTTTTGTTTAATTTTGTATTGTAGGTATGAGTTGTGGTTTTTTTTATTTATATATTTAAATGTTTCTTTAGATAGGTTGTTGGTTATAGTTTGTGTCTTTTATATTACAGTTTAATTATGTTAAAAAGGTTCGATTTGAAAAAAGTGTTCGTATGTAATATAAGTTCAAAATAGGCTATTTAGAGATATCTGTATAAATTAATCTTAGTGTAAATAGATAGCAATTAAAATGTAGATTGTACTTTAACCGATTGTACCAATGTAGATTGTTTGATATTTTCTTGACCTGTAAATTGTATAATGTATTAATAAATAATCTATATCTGTATCTATATAGCTTTTAAAATTATGTAAAACAATACAACCAAGTATTAAAAAGAATCTATATTTACGAGTTATAAATACTTAATTTTAATTAATAAGAAACAACAGCTCCTCTTTAACAGCTCCACATTTTAAATTCAAAGTATTAATTTAATCATGCCTTCTATGAATTTATTTTATGTATTTGGATTTTTAATGCTATATCGAAAAAATACGAATAAAGCAGGAAACACACGACACGTTTGAATAGGCTACCTTAACAAGTTCATATAGGATTAATGACCAAAGCTACTGTAACGAATTTTTCAAAAAGACTATCTTTCATAAGAGCGACTTTATACTCTAGGGCCGTGTTCAGTGAGGACGTCCGACGACGCTTGATGACATTTGCAGCATACTTGTAATGTCTTGGAGCGTCGTCGTCGTCGTCATCTTACTGAACACGGCCTGTATTAGGTGTGTTAAACATAATCGACCAAACCCTTTTTTTACACCCGGAGAATTTGTGGTCAAAGACCTAGCCTGAACAGCATATAGATATTTATATAATATTTTTTTGGGATGTCAGGGTTGGCCCCATAATAAAATTTGTTCATGATAATGAGACCCTTTTCGGTTTGGCATACCTTTTCTGATAAAACTTGTCGTTCTGCTGCACTTTGCATTAATACTCGTATGCCGTTCCACTATTCTTTGGTAAAATAATACATATTAAAAGTCGAGGATACAACTTTCTTGATTTAAGTTAAATATCACGGGACTGCTGCGATGCCTGCGGAAATAAATTAACAAAGGAGTAGGCAGAACAAAACACACAGGAATGTTATTTAGACCTTCATGATGTGAATTCCAACTTCACATACTGGCGAACCAATGCGAACAGGAAGTATGCAGTAAAATATATTTGCTTCTACAGAGATAAAACACTATCACAAAAATGTCTATATTTTTTTGGAGAAAGCACATCCAAGTGTTGTAGTTCATAGTTTTTAGGCCACATGGAGGAATCCGCAATAGATTATCATTGTTGTAAAACAAAAACCGGACTTACAATTTAACCAGCCGTACGAAACACAGTACGAAACTTTGTAACTGCTGTAATAGTATTTCGTCAAAGTCAAAGTCGTCAAGGGCAATTATAACGTAAAGGTTATGACCGACATGCTCAAAAAATAATGCTTATAAGCATGCTTAAAACTAACATGATCTGCAGTTGTTCACATTAAGGTACATGCTCATAAAATGTCATGCTTAAAAACAGCTTCCTCTTCAATCATGCTTAGCATGCTTATATAATTAAGCGTGATCCATGCAAACAATTGAACAAACATGGTATTTAAGCGCGGACTGGAAGCTGTGGTATTCGACATTCTAGCAAATTCTCTGCCAGTATTCCAACTGAAAAAAAAACTGCCTTCAAGTATTTAATTTTTGTAATCGGAATTTAGAATTGAGTACTGAATATTACACTCAAATATTATCAAAATTGGCCTGTAAATGGCTCCGAAGAAAACTTTAGACCTTTTTGTATGAACCTTCGTGCAACGCGTACAATCGTACATGCCTCCGGCCGAGTTCGGGCCGGCACAGAGTTGGCAGAACTACTCGTGTATTATAATACACGAGTAGTTCTGAATGTTTTTACCGCAAATAAAGCGATTAAGCGTGTGGACTATTTTCTTTGTGTAAAAAGGTGGTCAAGAGCAAATTATTAATTTAATTCTACATAACACACAAGATCATTATTTTTTCTAGTTTTTATACACTTTCAAGAAAAACAATTATTCTATGATAAATAACTTATTTTATTTTATATTCACTAGTTTATGAATTAAATCACTTACCGAGATTTAAAAAAAATGTCACGAGTAGATTTTTATCTGATTTTTTCACAAAAGTGCAGAAAAAAAACAGTCTTTCTCAAATACAAAGCTGTTTATAATAAAAAGCCCAGTAAAACTGGAAAAATAACAGTGTAGTTTTCATAGAGAAACGTAGATTTCAATCAATTTAAACATCATCATCTATTTATTTATAACGTATTTTTCTATTTTTACACAAAAAAGTACTAATAATTATTACGAAAATAATAAAATAATGATAGTATTGTTTATATTCATTTTAGTATTATTCATATTTTTTTTATATTACTTAGTTATTCTATTCATCACTTCTATATAATTTTATATTTTCTTTTCTATTTATTTTGAGTATTCCTGTATAATCTAGATATGTAGGCTAAGAACCAACGAACCCTTTTTAGGGTTCCGTAGTACTACAAGGAACCCTTATAAGTACGTCATGTCCGTCTGTCTGTCTGTCCGTCTGTCTGTCTAAATCCTTTACAGCCTTATAACCTCCATGCGTGAAATTTTACACAATAGTCTAAGTAAAGAAATACAGGTTCAATTTTTTTTATTTTTCTTTGGAAAATAAGGGTAGCTCCCATACATGTAAAGGCGGGGTAAAAAATAATATTTCGCTGCATCCCATCATGTTGGATATCGTTAAACAGATCTTTGTAAGGTGACGATTTTGACAGAATAAGAAATACATAATTTTATATTAATGGGGTGGCTAAATAATTTACATACATGTAAAGTGGGGATAAAAATAATTTTTCGCTTGTACACCACATAAATACCACGCCTGTATCCCACATGGTATCATTGAATAGGTCTTTTAAAATGATGTTAAGGTTTACTATACCATTTTTTTATCAAACGTACTGATTGCGAAATATGGGCCGACAAAGTTGCTTGCAATGTCCCCCCCCCCTCCCCCCGCCATTTCTAAACTATGCATCTCAGAAATTTGTAATCTTCTATGTTGATAGATCTTAGTAAAAACTTTCTTATAAAATTATTTCGGGCAACATGTGATAACTACTTTTTGAGTTATGCTGTAATAACGGATAAATACTTCAAACGTCCTACGCACCTACGGAACCCTACTAAGCATGGCCCGACATGTTCGTAACAAGTTATTCTTAATTCGAAATATCGAAACATATCTTAATACAACTATTAATTATTATTCTAATGAACACTTCAAAAACAAATGATGAATCAACCAATTACCTCCCTTCCTTGAACAAACTAAGTCTTATTTTGACTTCCAACTTCCGCCTTATCATTGTTACGCACCGGCCCTTCGACCACAACGACTCAGATATCCATGAATCACCTATTTATTGGAAGATCACATTAACCTTGTAGCCGCGGAGCCTTTAAATAACCCACAAGCGAGATCTGACGCCATTTAATCGCTAGCCATCGCCGCGAGCGCACGTCGATATCGCCCAAACAAAAAGTGACACAAGAAAATTAAAATGGGAAACGGAAGCTTCTCCGGAAACGTGTTGATCGTCCTTAACATTGTGTACACGGTATTAGGGCTCGCGATCACCGCTACAGCGCTCTGGTTCTTCATAGAAGTGTACAATATAACGAGTTTGCGTAATTCAAACCATTACAAGTTGGATTACGGTGTGTACTGGCCTCAGGCTATACCGTGGCTGTTCATTTTCGCCGGTGTGTTCGTGCTCGTCGTCTCCTGCTGTGGATTTGCCGGTGCTCGAAAAAAGAAGAGGTCTCTGGTCACCATGTATGTAACTTTCCAAGTTATCGCAATGGTACTGCTAGTAGTTGGGGCGATTATTGCCTTAGTGTTTGCGGATTCCGTCGCGAGCGACAAATTTATCACTGACACCATCTGGGATGCGTTCGCAAACATGAAAGACGAACCTGGCATCGAAACCGCCTTCGGCCTCATTGAACGCAAGCTCCAATGCTGCGGCGCGACCAGTCCTAGAGACTACAAAGGCAGAAGGAACGACTTCCCCATGTCATGCTGCGATACGTACTACCACGGATGGTCGATCGAACCTGTGTACTATTGCGCTATTACTGATAAGATGCCGAATGAGAGACTGGGATGTTCTGAAGTGGCGAGCCACCACGCTAGAATTGTGATTGAGGTTTTGGCAGCAGCGGCTATATTTACGGCCTTCATTGGCGCTTTGAACCTGGCTGCAGCAGGGTACTTATCCAAAGCTCTAAGGAAACCTCCTCCAAAAGTGATGGTGGCACACTACGAAGTTGAAAGCAAAAAGGTATTGCTGTGAGTTGTTTAACTTTTGTAAAAGAGTGTTTAGGTCAAACTTCAATTGTAGAGACGTATGTTTCGTATCGAATCTACAAATTGAAATGTCACTTAAAAAGTGATTGTGTGCAGTATTTTTGGAAATTTGTGAACAAATATTAGCGTTTGAAAGGAGTTAACGAATACGACACGATTTCGTAAGATCTGATAGTCACATAAGCTATTGAAGTAGCAAATCTCAACTATGTTACTGTAAACTTAAAGTAGATATTTGAATGCATTTTATATGTGACTATGTTACCTAACCAGTTTTCATTTTCTTGTGGTAGAAAATGGTTTAACTCGTTAGAAAAATTACATTGTAAGTGTTTGTTACCAGTGTGTGAGTGTTTGTATGTGTGAATCTCTTTTTATTTATTTAGTGATGTAAGTGTGATGTCGATCCTACTACTTAGATCTGAGTAATTTAGAAGCAAATAACTTTATGGACCTTGTAGTGTGAGTGCCCCAACGTTGTGTGTATATAAAAGGTGCTATCCTTTTCGGACACATGAAACAAGGTAAAAATAAAGGTGCTGTCAGATTAGATGAATTTAGAGTATAGTTCCAAGAATCGACGTCATTGTAATGGTCTTATAGGTAGCTCAGTTTTTTTTTCAAGTATTGTAAAAATTACAAGATTTTTACGAACTCGAATTTCTACTTTATACTAAAGACATCACATGAATTTGTTAAGCTTAAGATAAGTTATTTTAAGTTCTATTACTATGGTCTATTGAAATATAGCGCAACAAGGCTTATAGTAATAATGATTAATTAATATAGTATAAAGTTGAACTAGCTGTCGTCTCATTTTATCTTGAGTGTTAAAGCAAGACAAACATAGTATCTGCGTCCTGATCCACATTCATGAGCCTTGTCACGCTTCACTGCTGTATTTACGAGTATTCGAATACCGATGTACCGAAGTAATGTCACTTCTAGGGCACACGTGAGGACAATTGACATGACGTCAGGCTTAGTCTTAACTATGCCTCTAGTTATGTATTAACTATTATTTGATCTGTGACTTCACTGACTGACTATTTTACATAGAGCTATAGATTAGTGACAATACATGATTACTTAATAGCTGCTAGTTATACATTTGGTATGTCATTTATGTATTGTGTTATAGAGGAGCATTACTGTTCGTGAAGACAAAATTGGACCTGTTTTAGCTTTATTTTTAATTATTGTGACATGATATTTGAAGTTGTGATTTCCTTGCGTTAATTCCGAAGAAAAAAATCTTTGTCTACAGATATTTTTTTTACTTTTTGGCATGGTATAAAATTATGTTAAATTAATGTTATGATGTTTTAACGATGACATTGTATTGTCTTTGTGTACGTGTGAATTTATTTTACGATAAATTTACCTTTGACCCCCGGATGTGAGTGAATAATACTAATTGCATTTATATATATTTAACCTCTATTATACAGGGTTATAAGTAAAGGGTATGCTAAGCCGATAAGGGCTCATAGTACTGAATCTCAAGATTCTGAACAGCTTTTACTATGGAACCAACCCTGAATTAGTGTAAAACTGTTTTTCCGTAGATTGTGTCGAATGTCATTGACATTTATCTAAGGAACAGCACATTTTTTTATCGATTTCAGTGTTGGTCCTATACTAAAAGTTGTTCATTATGATGAGTACTATGAGCCTTTTTTGTCTTAGCCCTTTACTTATAACCCTGTGTTTAATATACTTGATATAAATATATATTTATGAATCTAACCACCGATATATTAGGTGATATAAATGTGCTACAAATAAATTTATTATCATAATAATTTACAAATAAAAACATGCAATGTTAGAAACTATAAGTTTAAAAACCATATATATGTCGTCATTCTCGTCATATCCAAGACTCCTAAATATTTCGATACTCTTCATCATTTTTAAGTTACGTTAGTTTATAAATCCAAGTTATTATCAAGTTATCATAAATAATAACTTGGAATAATGTAAGTAGTTTAAAATTGTTTTTGTATAAGTACTTCAGACATTACCAAATATTTAACTGAGAATGATAAAATAAGGATAAATAAAAAATAAATAAATGATAGATTAAAGTATAGAAAGATTTATTGGTATCTATATTTTGCCATAAAAAGAACTTATTTTTATTATATAACTGACAATTTAGGATTAATTTTTGAGGGTGATGTTGCGTTATAGTAACAAGTCAATGTTATCTTAAAATTTACAAATAAAATCACAAAATTATAAATAGATATTTAATGATTTTATCTGTTACCAAAATGTTTCACATTTCGAAGTAAAAAAATATATTATTTGCAGATTAGATGGATAATGCAGTAGCCTAATTAATGACGTGTAATATAACCAAAATATATAAATATTGAGGTCAATATGACAATTTAGCTAAATGTGCTATATCTAGCTATATTTTGTAAAACTTAGAAGTATTCGCATAAGAATTATATGTAAAATTTGAAATTGTGTCAGTAGTTACGGCACAAATCAATAAAAAACCAGAATATTACCAAGTATTGATCATTTTGTCAACATTCCATACCCAATTCTTATAATCCCAGCCTTATCAAAACTGCATAGAGTACACATTCATATAATATTATCATCGGCTCTAGTCTATCGTTAAATATTGTATTGGCACATATTTCGTAATACCTACGACATTACATTTGTAACTAAAATACTATCGCTATTAGCTCCATCATTACACAAATATTGCAAATACTAAAGTAAATCTGTTTCTTTAAGACTCAATTCGTGTTCAAAATTTTAAAAATAAATTTAAATGAAATTTGAGATTAAAGTAATTTGCATAATTAAGAGCAGCAATTAGAGCTCTTTGTTCTTCCTAATGGCGGGAAAACTGGAAAATCGCAGGTAAGTCCTCGGGGCGCAGGTAGTATATTACTCATTTGATTAGATAGGTTAGAGATTAGCGAGAGGTTTTAATCAGATATTGGTGTCGATTCTGTTGTGTTAAATTCTACACTAAACTAATTTTGATAACTCTAAAATTGTTTCTATTCTTTTACTTACTTATTGAAATGAAAAGAGATGCAGATAATTTTAATAGTAGTTTAATACGTGAATCATACAACATAATCGACGCCATTCTGTTGTGGCGTTTTGTAAGCTAAACTAAATTTAACAGTGCTAAAATTGTTGGCAATTGGCATTGTTATGAGAATGGACGCTAAAGAAAATGTTATTTTCAATATGTCTTATCAACAAGAGAGCAAAGCGAATATGAATATTTCGCAGATTTTAAAATTGCAAGAAAATGAAATACGGGCTTAAATTGAAAGTTGACCCATTAGACTTTATGAATTGGGTCCCAACCTGGGACCCAATTCTGCCAGGTCAAGATCCTACCTGTTAATTTTAATATAATAACATAATATCTGATGAGATCGACGATGATAGAGATGATCTTGTTACTAGCCAGAATACCCCTAGTACTGTAACATCCGGGTTGCAACATAATAATATCATGGCCCATCAATCGACATATTCAATAGAATCTAACAAAATAAGTGCTCTGTTGATCATGATAATGAGTCATTGATCAGTCCTAACAGATTAATAGTCTCTTGAGGGCCTTTTAGGTATGCTAACAATTTTCGACCACATCTTCACTGACCAGGTGAGCTATGTCAAACGTTTAACCTGTAGATCATAAGAAATAGTCATAGCTAAGTTCTCATTTTTTTGCTACATTAGTCATACTCAAAAATTTACTAAACAAATATGTAAGATGTGTGATGTATATCTATAAGATCATCATCGAGGTATAGAAGCTCATAAAGTATGTCACAGATAAAGTACTTGCTTGAGAGATTTCTGTAGGTGCTAACGTAAGGTCCACCGCACACTATCATGCTTTGTTCAAACACGATAATATTGATAAAGGTGGTAAAATTGACGCACGGTTGCTAATTACGAGTTTGGTTGATTGAGTCATTGTTGTAAGGAAGTTAGTCAGTATTGTAATTATTTTAAGACTATTAGAAGAGAATGCGGCCTGACTCATAACAAGTAATCGTGCTAAAGTTAATGATATATTGCGTTTTATATAATTATTGTGGATTCGATTCGTGGCAACCGCGCCATTCAAAACCAATTTATTTACAAACAAGTTTGAAATAAAGCATTTTTATTAATAAGTACTATTCATTAATTTACAACCATTCCTCATCCTAACTTGCTTTGAATAGCATTATGAATACACTATTTAAAAATGATGTATTATTATATTATTATATTTGTAATTAACAATACTATACTACACTACAATAACTATGCACTTTTTTTTACATATTTGGCACAAGGATAGTCAAGTCACCAATGAAATAATAAGAAAACTGTAAACTGTAACGAATAATTTGGGAACGCATTTAATGTTATTTGTTAAACAAAAAATTGGCACAGGCAGGTCACCGACCTTACCAAAACAATACTTAATCATGCAAATAAAAAATGACACTAGTTAGTAGCTTTTCACATCCATCAAGCCATCAGGCCCCGTTTGACAGTGTGCGTTCACCTTACGGCACCAGCGATCGAGGCGCGGCAGAGTTTATAAAAGTTGTTGGATCAAAGGCGTGCCTCTCATTTCATTGACAACGATCACTCTGTGCGGACGGTGGTGTGAAAATCTCTAAAAATGTCGAAAGATGAAATGATTAAAGGTGTTTTGTACGTCTTGAATGTGATATACGCAGTGTTTGGATTCGCGACGGCGGCTACGGGAATCTGGTTCTTCGTGCAGCTCACAGAATTCGTCCATTTAAGGAATAGTAACCACTATTTGTTAGACTATAGAATCTACTGGCCCCAAGTCGCACCATGGCTGTTCATACTTCTCGGGCTTTTCATCATGATGGTGGCTTTCTGTGGTTGGTGCGGCGCTAGCAAGGAGAGCAGAGGACTTCTTGGGATCTACGGTCTCTTCCTATGCCTCATCGTGATCGGACAACTCATCTCGGCTACTCTCATCTTTGTGTTCGTCGACGGAGAAGACACAGACAGATTCATAAAGGATACAGTTTACGATGGATACTACAATTCTCAGTCAAACCCTGACGTCTTCAGATCCTTTGGACGGATCGAAAGGAAACTGAGATGCTGCGGCGCCAACGACGCTCGAGATTACCGAAGCTGGAGAAATGACTTGCCTCTGACCTGTTGCTTGGACAGCTACTACAGAGCTACCTGCGAGTTCACCGACAAGGAAGCTAATGAAAGGCTGGGATGTGCTAAAGTGGCATCGGTCTATACCAAGATTATCAGCTCTTCGATAGCCGGCGCGTCTCTCATCATGGTGCTGATCGAGATCACAGGCCTCGTGCTCGCTTGGAGACTGTTCCATTCTTTGAGAGAAGTGGAACACTATATTCACGAAAGGAAAGAAGGTGAGACAGAGTGCTAACAGTATTTAAACGATTCGAAGTCGATTTTCGAAAAATAAAGCGAGATAAAGCTCGTTTCCTTGCTGAAAGGAATACAGAATCTTTATTTCGTCACATTCCTTTAATTTGAGTCTGCGGGTGTCCAAGTCTTAGGTCAAAGTTTATTTAAAGAAGCCCGAGTGGGCATAATGGTTTCCTACTTAACTCAATGATTCATTTACTACCTGCTGATGCGGAGCCGTGTTAATAGAAACCAATTGGACCTAAGGCATATTGTCATTATGACCTCGCCCCCACCAAGTGTCTTCGGCACGTTAGCTTAGGATACATCGCTTGTAGATTTACTGTTTCGTAATAGTGCTTGTGTGAAAAGGCAGCGATGGTTGCCCGAAGGTTGTTTATGAGAAAAATTTGACCTCAATGCATTCTTGTTTTACTACTTGCATGTGCCAGATTTAGGAGGTCGATTGTGTAAGCCAGCGTTTCTTAACCTTTTCTCGTTGGATCCTTTTATGTTCTTTTTTGCTATCGAGCTGTAATGTTTACATGTATTTATAATGGTTTTAAATTTTAAAAACCATACTTAATCAACTTTGTTATTTATAATCATCTGAGTAAATTACAGTAACTTTTTTAGTTTTTGTTATTAAAATATTTCAATCTGAATTTTATATACGATTTTCACAACTTGTATTTTTCCCTTATTCTTATGATGGACGACTCGAAACTTCCACTGCCTACCTTGCATCTTCACATTAGCATATTAAGGTAAAAAACATAATTATCCAATTTTCTTATTTAGTCACTAGTACTCCTCAATAGGTGTTAATGTTGAGAAACGTTGGTAAAAGCTTAAGTTATGTTAGTTGTGTCATAGTGTGGTCGTTTGCTCTGTATGGGTGTAGCCATGGGTTGCGCAATGGGGCCCTACCTTAAGCAGCTTTCCGTAGGGACTGGTTGAAAGGGAAAGTTGACATAGTTTTTATAATTTGTTTTGACTTTTGCCATGTTATATAACTTCGGAGATAAATTGTATATGAAAGAGTTTATTTAAAAAAAAGTAGAATTAAAAGTAGTGTTATCGATTATGTTGGTTGAGTGACACTATATTGTCCTTTACGAAGGGGAATTAATATAGAATGTCAGATTATATATGGGGAAAACCTAAAGTCATTAAATCAACAAAAGTTTTATGTTTTTTAATGCTTAGTGATGTTTACTTTTATTTGTAAACATGTGTTTGACTTATATTAGGCTTTACCTCGTATATAACTGTATTGGAATATCCCTGGAACACTGCCATTCGTAAAATAATCTAGAATCTCGATTAAGTTGATTCGAAGGTTGAAGTTGACAGAACTAAGCTAACTGTCCAGAACCCTGTAACACTGCCATTCATTATATAATCTAGAATCTCGATGAATTTGATTCCTAGGCTTAAGTTGACAGAACTTAGCTAACTCATATGGGTGTATTTTTTATTTGCAGTGTATTTGTAGCTCATTTTAAGCCTTAAATTACCATCACTTTATTTGCAGTATTTTATATGGGCAGCTGTGGCTATGTCCCTTGCGTACGCCCGTGGTACATCCAAATGTTGGTTGTGCAACATTTGTCAGCCTATAATGTATGCTCAGCATGTATAGAGACGCACAGTCGCTTGCGACATAATGTTGCATAACTCAGTAGTAAACTTAGAAAAGGTGCCAATCGATGAGGTTACTTACCTCTTTTATATAACCTCTATAACATCACATTCCGATATTTAGTTTTCATCTGTTTTCTCGTTTATATTAAGGCGTGGTAAGATATATACGAATTTCCGTCCTTTTTGATATAAATATATTATAGATAAAGCCATATTTTTGTATATTTTTTTGGATAATGATATATTGTTTACAAAATGTATGATTGTTACCGCGTGCTTCCACATGCCAAAGAAAGAAATGTATGGGTAAAAAAACATCATAATAAAAATATTTTGCATGCATTACAGTATATCCATGTAGAGTAAGTTTCGAAAATGTTATCTCTGTAGCTAAGTATATTTTTGAACGTAAGTTATTTTTATATAAATTAATATTTTATGAGACTAGTCCTAAGACCTTTCGTTCTAATAAATAAATAAAATGTCGAAAACAAATTATAGAAAGGATTTTATTTACCTCAGTAGGAAATCAGAAATAAAGATAATTGTCAGCACCTTCCAGGTAAATCTGCTTCATCCTAAACCGCTTCATTCCTTCGCATAACTACTCAAGAAGATGCGTCACATAATGTTAAGCGCCATATCTAAGTACATTCCTAGTAGCAAAAAAAAACCTATAACTACATAATAATGTTTCATTCATTACTGCAAATTATCACACTAATATTATAAATGCGAAAGTTTGTGTGTAAGTATGTAAGTGTTTTTGTTACCATTCAACTCTGTAACGGCTTAACGGATTTGAATGAAATTTGGTATGGAGGTAGCTTACACCCAGGATTAACACATAAGCTACTTTTATCCCGGAAAAATAGTCGGTTTTAGTAGAATAGCGGATGAAACCGCGGGGTGCAGCTAGTAGGTACCTAATATATTAAACATACTAGGCCCTAAAATAGATTCCAACATAATGTAATATAACCGCATATTTTATACCTACCTGTATAATTGCCATGAATCAGCAACATTATGAATAATAGCAATTATTATTAAATTATTAAATAACTGTACGTGTGTTGCGATAAAACGTGCCAGAATTTGCATCAAATAATATTTACAAATGACACGTATGTATGTACTACTTTAAGATATTTTGTCTCAGGTAAATAACTGAACATACAGAGATTTAAGGGCTTAAAATCTTAGGGTTATGAGCGCTGCTGAGGACTCCGGTGGCGCCGAGGGCTCCGGTGTGTTCACTTGGAGATCCCGGAGCCCTTGGTCAAGCACCAAGGCAGGCCACCGGACTATGGAAAATATAGATCAGTTTTGGATCAAAAATCTATAACTTCGTGAATTTCACATCGAGATGAAATTTGGTACACATATGCAGTAATGTATAAAGATTCAAATGTTATAGAATTTATAGTGATTTCTCATTATATTATGTTTAATTGTAAATAGCGTAAAGAGACAAAATATGGGATAAAAAAGTGGTAAATTATTTATTTAAAGTGAAATGCAAAGTTATAATTATTATAAAAATTAAAACCAACATTAACCATACAGAACAAGTCATTTCAATAACAAATAATAATAAAACAATATCTTTAAAATTATCGCTTTCGTCTACACTGCAACATTATTACCTATTTTTTTTTCACACGTAACGGGTGCAAATTTGATAAGACCCCTTTAAAAAAAATAACAATAAAGCCCGTACTGTCCGTGCGAACAGTCCCTGTGGTAAGCCGCAAAAGATACCGAATTTCCTACTCCGACTTTTATCATTTTTTTTCTCATATCTTCTAAAACTGCAAATATCCACAGTTGTTTTTTTTTTGTATCTTGTTTATGAATGGTTAGACTATGAACTAATACAAAAAGTAACGGACGGGGAGACGTGGGTAGCAGTCATAACATTGAATAAATTATTTTTTTGTGAAAAATTTGGTATATTCCTTTTTAAGTATTTTCTGACTTTTTTTAAAATAAAATGAAAATTCAAAAGCTGTTTCGTAAAGTACTTAAAATTACCTTCCTAAAAATGTATTACACTGCATATCTGTGCTTTATATTTTTTTCACAATATTGTTTTGAAACATGAACACGCAAAGACTTAAGTTTGGCTCCTCTATCTTCAATGTACGAAAAATAATACTATTTTGCGTATAAGGTAATAAAATCCTATTGAATATTATTACTTGACGGTTGGAGTATCAATTTAAATCAAAATATCAACCAGATTATGATATTCGTAAAAACCATTATGATATGCTCTTGTTCTACCATTTTCAGTGCACCGGGGGAGTTTTAGTGGGTATAATCCCACATAACCCAGCTACACCCCAAAGCAGTCGGGTATCTTGAGAATATTTCCCCCTCGCAAAATAAAAAACCAATTCCTGTATATCACAAAGACGGATATAGGATACTTTCTTATGTCCACGCGAACGAAGTCGCTGGTAACAACTAGTATGTTATAACTAGCTGCGCCCTGCGGTTTCACAGGCTATTCTACAGAAACCGAATAATTTTGCCTATGTGTTAATCCAGAGTGTAAGCTACCTCTCTACTAAATTTCATTCAAATCCGTTCAGTCAGTTCAGTTACTGAGTTGAACGGAAACAAAAGCGCTTACATACATACTAAAATACTTACAGACTTTCGCATTTATAATATTAGTGTGATCTACACTCTAAAGTTAAATTAGCTCTCTGAAAAATAATTGCACATAGATAAATAAATGACAGCAGTGGTAGCTCACTGGGAGCATGCTCGCCTCACGATCGTGAGGTCGCGGGTTCGAACCCGGACCCGGTTGGCGGGCCCCGCGGGCCCTTACCAATGAGCTCTCTGGAACTAACGTACGGATATATCAAATGGTTTTTTTGGTGAAGCAAAACATCATGAGGAAACCTGCATATTTCCGGAGAAGAAATTCGATGGCGTATGTGAATCCGCCAACCCGCGCTGGGCCAGCGTGGTGGATATGGCCTAATCACCTTTCGAGGGTAGGCCGATATCCCAGCAGTAGGATGTTTAAAGGCTGTTGCAGAAATAAACGACATATTACAGTCTTAGATCCGCACTAGGATAATGTGTCGGGGATGTCACGGAACACAGACAAAGACATGGACAAATAACACCCAGATCCACACCAGATATTTAAATTCATCATTCAAACATCTGTCCGGCCGAGAGTCGAACCCGGGACCTCCTGGACTAGATATCTCATTACGAGATTCGTTGTTCCTATAAAAAGTCACCCAAATTTGAGGAAGGCGCGGGTCGTGTCGGTCAAGGTTACACTTACTCGCGCCTAACAATCAACCAATTAAAGTAATTTTTTAATAAGTGTATTTAGACTGAAGCGTGGTGCGCTTTGAGCATCCTGAATGCAAAATTTAGGGTGTTATCTGTGGCTACCAATAACTCAGGATGATCGTCAACTAAGAGTATCTATGGATACGTTTTCAATAAAAAATAAATAATTTGAATTTGTAGTTCTAAAATGATATGACCTCATATAAAACGAAGTTGACTGGTACATTTGTAAAGGTCGAACCAATTCTTCAATGACTTCACAAAAAACATCTATAATGCCTTTTTGCGTGCAACAAAAAAAAAGCAAATGAACCATAACGTAAAGTTGTAAACCATAGAGTTAACTGTTTCGTCATCGCATGATCCTAAATTTACGATCACAAACGATGTTGTAGCAATTAAATAGTGATGATTTTCCTGTAGCATTCCATACAGTTTCTGCATTCAAATTATTGTGACAAAGGTCCTGAGTAAATACTAAAATAGAATAATTTTAAAAGCCACCGAACTATGTATCGTACTTTGTGACTTTGTCGCAAAGAGAACTGCATGTTGTTCTTTTCATTTCAATATATTTTAAAACCTATATTAATGTGACAAAGTATTAGATGTTTTACCTTTAGTTACAACATAGAAGTAGTACTCTAACAGAAGGTCACTTAATATGGAGAAGGCATTTGACCCACTTAAGTTGTCAATTGTTCAACTAAGTAAGTATAAGTAACTAGTGAAACGCATATTGTAAGCACGTTTGGCAGATTTATATAGAAAAGCACGAGCAACGACCTGCATTCTTGTTATTGTTATCAAATTTTAAAAAATGCCAACCTATTTGAATAAGTGCTTATAATTTTTAACTGTCTGGACTAATTTGCATTTGATGCATAATGCTGATTTGCACTGTCAAATAAAACCGCATCAAAATCGGTTCAGCTGTTCTGGAGAAACATTGTAACATAATAAACACACAAACAACCTCATACTTACCCCAACCTTCACCGATACGTTGTGGGTAAGAAAGTCCTATTCGCTAACTTATAAATATGATAATTGCAGTTCTCTAAACATATCTCTTAGTCACTGAAGTGAAAGAGGCCAGAAATATTATATACAGCTCACTTGTTGCAAAAATAATCAGAAATCAGAAACATTTATTGGCCATAAAAATAACATTGAATATTACAGGCAAGTCACTTTTACAAATTAAACTATGTTTAGAGTTAAGGTGCTTCGTTTGAGTCCGCTAGGTAGGTAGGCGCCAAGAGATGGCGCTGTCGTTGAAAACTCAATTGAGGTAATCTGCCCCAGTTTTAATTCACTTTGCGACCTCTTACTATTGTTATAAACACATCTCAAAAATAATAGAGCCCATTAATAGCTGCACTCGACTGAAAATTCAAATAATGTTCAACGCCTGTATGCACGCATGAACATTACGCACACATGCGAATTCAAAACGGTTACAAGCAAATACGAAATTTCGTTGCTCTGTATATCGTCTCGGTGGCCGAAGTCATCAGTTTGATTAGGTCGCGCTCGTGAGGTTCTGGGTTCGAACCCCTAAAATTAGGTAGTATTATTTTTTATAATTTAATTTCGAGAATACTATTTATTTTAATTTTTGCTGTGGGTTTCTTGACAAACTTATTCAAAATTAGTAACGAAACTTATAAAAGTATATATCTACTAATAAACCTAATATTGTCGCACAAATATTTAAAATGCGAAAGTTCGTGTGTAAGTGTGTAAGCATGTAAGTTTTTTTTTTTTTGTTATTTGGTGACGAGACGAGCAAGTTACTCAGCTGATGTTAAGCTTCACGCTTGCTCATAACAGTTCAGTGCCACCCAGAATTTTGAACCTCAACAGTTCAAAACCATGCGCGGCAATGCACTGCGCTCATTACTCTGAGATATTAGATGTTAAATCTCTGTGCCCAATAATTACGCTGGAAACATTGCCCTTCAATCTGGAACACAGTGATGTTTTGCACACTACTGCTTGACGATTGAATAACTGGGTCCCTGGAATAACCCCATATCGGGGGTTCTAAGGGCACCGAGTCTGGTACCTTCCGAACAAATTTTCCACTTTTTTTCGGTTTTTTTCAAATTAATTTCGAATTTTACATACCTAATACCTAATGAAATGAACCTAATGAAATATGCAATACCCAAAAATGTTGTGTTTTCCGCGTCGATAGACATTATTCTGCGACTAAAAATATGGATTTTAGACCCGGGTTAGATTAATTTAGTCCATAGTAGGTACTGTTGTTTGTTATTTGTTATTTTGTGTGTACACAACACACAAAACTAACTTATAGGTAGGTATGTAGGTAGGTAGGTTGGTTGCTTGGTTGGTGGCTAGGTAGGTATTATTAGTATAATGTGCATATTTTGATCGCGCAGCACGAAATATGCAAGATTTTCATATACCTCTATCTACCACCTTACCACCTACCTATATAGGTACCATACTTACATAGGCACCTTTTACAAAAAATCTATTATTTCACTAAGAAGGAAGTTTTTCAGAATGTTTTCAATATTTTTCCCGGGATCAGTGAGCGTGCGCGCAACGAGATCATACATAAAAATGCAAAAACCACATTCATCATCATTATTGAGGTGATTTTTTTTCCAGAAATTTTGCATTATTTTTCCTGGCAGCACTGATGGAGCGCGCACCGAGCCCCATACTCAGAAATGCCGAATTCCAACAAATTTTAGATATGGGGTTATTACTTAGTCACACCAAAATGCGAAAGTTTGTGTGTATGTAAGTAGGTATGTTAGTATGTAAGTGTGTTTGTTCCCGTTCAAATCTGTAACAGCTGCATGGATTTTAATGTAATTTGGTATGGAGGTAGCCAAATTTAGGTATGGTAGCCTCCATTCCAAATTTCATCCAAATCCGTTCAGCCGTTACAGAGTTTATACCGCGGGTGAAACCGCGGGGCGCATCTAGTATCCTATAAATTTTGAAAGTAGCTCTGTCTTTCTGTTTGTTATCTGTTCACGATAAAACGGCTGGACCGACCTTTACGAATTTTGGCAAAGGTATTCTAGTAAAATAAAATATTTTTTAATTTAATCATTTTATGTATTTTTTAAGAAACCTCGTTACGTTAGGGAGCAGGCTGGTGATGATGATGGAAAATTTTAAATCTATGACCGCAAATGTAAAACGCAGTCGGACGGGTAGAAATCCCCCCATTGCTATGAAAATGGGTAAGAAATCTCGGTACGATAGGGAACAGGCGGATGATGATGATAATGATCCTTAAAGTCTATGACCGATAAACGACGAAGGTCTGTGACGAAGGTCACAGTTGGACGGGTACCAATCCCCCTATCGCCATGAAAATGGGTAAGAAATCTCGGTACGATAGGGAACAGGCTAATGATGATGATGATGATATTTAAATCTGTGACCACAAATGAAAATCGCAGTTGGACGGGTAGAAATCCCCCCCATCGCCATGAAAATGGGCAAGAAATCTCTGTACGCTATCAACAGGCTGATGATGATGATGAATTTTAAATCTATGACCGAAAATTAAAATCGCAGTTGGACGGGTAGAAATCCCCCATCGCCATGAAAATGGGCAAGAAATCTCTGTACGTTATCAACAGCCTGATGATGATGATGATGAATTTTAAATCTATGACCGAATCACATGCGAATTCAAAACGGTTACAAGCAAATACGAAATTGAGTACCCGATTTTCGGCGTTCCACCTATCAGATCGACTGGCCGAGCGGTCGAGTGGACGGATTTTCATTATGCTTCGTTTTGTAGTGTGTCAATGAGACGAAGGATCAATCCTCATTTGAAAATTACTGTTTTTGTAGATTTTTGTTCTTTTTGTGCTATTTTTTTACAAAATAAGTTATCAAACAACACAACAAACACCACACACAAAACTAACTAACTAATAGGTAGGTAGGTAGGTAGGTAGGTTGGTTGGTTGGTTTGTTGGTAGGTAGGTAAGTATTATTAGTATTATGCACATATTTCAATCGCGCAGCACGAAATATCCAATATTTTCATATACCTCTATCTACCACCTTACCACCTACCTATATAGGTACCTATACCTATATAGGCACCTTTTACAAAAAATCTATTATTTCACTAAGAAGGAAGTTTTTCAGAATTTTTTCAATATTTTTCCCGGGATCAGTGAGCGTGCGCGCAACGAGATCATACATAAAAATGCAAAAACCACATTCATCATCATTATTGAGGTGAATTTTTTTTCCCGTAATTTTGCATTATTTTTCCTGGCACTGATGGAGCGCGCACCGAGCCCCATACTCAGAAATGCCGAATTCCAACAAATTTTAGATATGGGGTTATTAGTTAGTCACACCAAAAATAAATATTATAAAGAGGAAAGATTTGATTGTTTGTTTGTTTGCATTGAATAGGCTCCGAAACTACTGAACCGATTTGAAAAATTCTTTCGCTGTTGGGAAGCTTTTTAGCTTTCTTTATATATATATTTTTTTTGTAACTTGACGCAAATAGAAGGGTTTTGTGTGTGTATTATAATTTTTATTTTTTTGTTATATACCCGTGCGAAGCCGGTGCGAGCTGTAAAGGATTCAAACAGACAGACGGACAGACAGACAGACAGACGGACATGACAAACTTATAAGGGTTCCTTGTAGTACTACGGAACCCTGAAAATTTATAAATGGTTACCTATATCAAAGTCCTCAAAATATAAGAATAGGGGTTCATTTTTATACATATAAACTAGTATTTCGCGAGGCTGCACGGGCCGCGTGCGGGCCCGCGGGGCGGTCCTGCAGTTGGGTATGGTATAGGGATAGGCTGATGATGATGATGATGATGATCCTTAAAATCTATGACCGCAAATGAAAATCGCAGTTGGAAGGGTAGAAATCCCCATCGCCATGAAAATGGGCAAGAAGTCTCGAATTATATTTTTTATTTATAAATTAGGTAGGTAGGTACTTACGAAACACCTTCGCCATGATAATATTTCAGCCGAGCACGAACACGTTTCGTGCTCTTTTTTTGGCCAGAATATTGATGGCGTCTATAGCGCAACGATGATGTCTGCTGCATTCTATTATAATTATGTACGTTATTATTAGGTTACTAGCAGCCCGCCCCGGCTACGCACGGGTATTTAACAAAAAAATAAAAATTATAATACACACACGAAAACCCCTCTATTTGCGTCAAGTTACAAAAAAATATATATAAAGAAAGCTGAAAAGCTACCCAACAGCGAAATAATTTTTCAAATCCGTTCAGTAGTTTCGGAGCCTATTCAATGCAAATAAACAAACAAACAAAGAATCAAATCTTTCCTCTTTATAATATTGGTATAGATAGATTATTCTATCATCATCAATAGTTGTCGCAACGCACGCGATGTAAAGGATATTTTAGGTATTTTTTTTTACATCTTGGGTTACATTATTCGAGTTTTAGTAAGGATCCCAAATTTTTTAAAAATATAATATAATATAGTATAGGGATAGTGTAGCTTCCCAACAGTGAAATAATTTTTCAAATCGGTTCAGTAGTTTCGGAGCCTATTCAATGCAAACAAACAAACAATGAAATAAATAAACAATCAAATCTTTCCTCTTTATAATATTGGTATAGATAGATTAGGTAACCAAATCAAACACTGCACTGCACACCGATACCGAATCTCGCAACGTCGCAATTATCGAAGACCGCGCGCGGACTAAGCCGCGAGGCAAGGATTCCTAGTCTCGCTCACACACGCTCCGACAAGCTGGCAACGTCGCGTAAACCGCGTGACGCGCGCGCGGCACAACCAGTGTACACGATTTTTGCAAGACGCACGCACACATGAATATTTCACGCACACCATGATCGCATGATTCGCATGTAAAGAACACACCACTACATTCGTAAAATTTGTCGTAATTATTGGGTTGAAAAATGGTATTTCCTAGCCATGAACATTTTAAATTATAGACTTTGCGATACTTAGAGGCCAAATTAGACCTATGTTAAGTCATGCCCAGTTCAAAATCGTAGTAGGACGCCTAAAAAGACATCGATAGTTTTGTATGAAAGTCGATGGACCTTAAATGAGGCAAACTAATCAATAATTTGATAATATTGTGACAGGTAGGTATGTTGCTTACTCCGTTTGTTCATTACACAAAAATGAGGATTCCGTGAAATTCATTGACATAATTATATTCACTTAATTTATAGAAAGGATTATTTTCAAAGAAATGCTTAAGAATCTGTTTAAATTTGCTATTGTTTAGTAGTTCGGTTATAGAATTAGGTAATTTATTGTACATTACTATTTTGGCGTGAAGGCCCTGTCTCTAAGCAATATAGAAACTTGTTTTTTATTCTACTGACGACCAAGACGAGACCTGACGGGAACCGCTGCATAACAATTTAGTTCCACGCAACATTTTGGACTTCAATTTTCACCCTGAGATATAAGATGTTAAATATATTTTCATCATACCTATTATAAAAACAAGAATTGTCTGTAGACGATAGCGGGCAAATTACAATTTACTCCCATGGTGTTTGAGTTTCTCCCTTCTGATTGGTCCGCGTTCGTGCTGTGATTGGTTAGCAAGGAGTTCGTATTATAATACCAACTCTTCGGTGAGAAGTTGACCAAAGAGGTCGAACCCATAATGTATGAAGAACTTACTGGCCGGTTCTAGATTTTGGCCGCAATGCGCGTGTCGTTTGATTTACACTTTCAACCCAATGTTTATACATACGAATTTCGAGACGTAGGTAGCTCTTTCTTTTTCTCATAGATAATGATGAAAAATAGTGTGTCACTCGGGGCCAAAACATTTTGTTCTCCAGCGGCGTATATTGAATTCCTCGCTTCGCTCAGGATTCTGCTTTAGGATCCTTCGGTTCGTTCTGAATTCAAAATAACCTCAGAGAGCAAAATATTACTTTGGCCCCTTGGTACACAATTAACTATTATACTCAGTAATTTCGCTGGAAATATTGCCCTTCAATAAACACAATACTCATTGCACACTACTACTTGGCGGTTGAAGAACTGACCAAGGTGTGGTACTTTTACGGGCGGACTTTGTTACTACCACTAGTAAAGGCCTTAAAGGCCGCTCCAGACTTGGTCCGCGGATCGCGCACAAAAGCTGCGACAGGGCGCGGAGGCGATATGGCATATTCTACGCGACTTCGCGCTTTGTTCCCCGATTTTAGCTCCGATTTTATTTCGTGCAAGTGGCAACACTTACATTTGACATCTGGCTCACCTATGATCAAGGATCTTGATGATGCTTCGTCTAAGCCTATGATTGTTTCGATTATTAAAATGGAACGCTAAACAAAGGAAGAACGTGTTATAATTGTGAAAACCCATTACGAAAAATGAGGAAAGTTACCCTGAGACCGCTCGCAAACTTCCCGAAAATTTCGGTCGGTCGGCTCCTGTACAAAATTTCATGATACTAGAGCCACCAGTTAGTTAACGCTTTGTGTGTCAGTGTAAGATATTTAGGGCTCCGCACCCGGGTGTCAACGGGGCCCGATAAGACTTTGCCTTCTGAACTGAATACATGAGAACACTTTTTTTTTGGTAACTTGGTCCTTTTTTTTTTTTTTTTTTTGGTCCGACCCGCACTTGGCTGATTCTTTGTTTTGTAGATGTGTCCCGTGGTATTACCCACTACAGAATCGGTCAATATTGCCGGGACAAAAGTAGTCAAAAATCAGGGTATATAACCTATCTCCATGCCACATTGAAATCCGTTCAGCCGTTACGGAGTCGAGTATACGCACAAAACACATCATTTTGTTTTAATAAAACGGGAAAACTCAGGTCGAATTGAGTCGGCTATTTTCCAACTATAGTTTCGATTCCATTCGGTGACCTTTATCAAGGAATGCTATACAATGCGTGACACGCGCGCGACCACTTCTTGCCTGGCACTGCGGCATGTCACGTGTCAAAATAGTCAGTTTTCATAGTAAAACACTTTATTTTCACATACGTGAAATACAAATTCGTATAGGCTATGTGGCCAGGTCTGATGTCAGAGTTCTGGTACGAGTGGATTGTGTTTGCAAGAACACATCAATCAATTTTGCATCAAGGTGTTGCTAAAGAAGAGGTACCTAAGCCCTCATCGTGATCGTCACGATTTGTGATGAGAATGTGCCCTTCTATATCCTTCACAATGTTATGTAACTCTCAAGTAAGTAACTAATTATTATAATATTTTTAATTTACTTTTACCGAGCGAAGCGAAGGTTTCTAATTCTGCAAATCAGTGTTTGTATGTTTGTGTATATTATTTTAATCGACGATAACTTGCGAACCGTTGATCCGATCTTCCTGAAATTTTGTAGGCAAGTAGTTCATTTCAATAAAAAAAATTATTAGGTTCGGGGTCGTGAAGTTATAAAAGGTCGTGTAAGTCGTGTTTGATCGAACTTCGAGTTAATACGGACTTTCAACACATAGACTGACATGGATATGGATCTTCAAGGACCTTCATTACATTGAGACACTAAAGACGTCAGCTCCAAATACAGGATCAGGACCATGTTTAGTATAGAAGTTTAGCTATGCTAAATTAGGATCACTTTTACAATGTATAGTTTTAAGCCGTGTATTCTGCGTGTCTTTTTTCGAAACAATACACAAAAACATCGAAGCAAAAAGAAAAAAAAGAAGGTGAATAAGTTAATTCTACAGGGTTTCAAGTCTTTGGAACAATAGTCTATCTATTCTTTCCACTGTTTCCTCGCGGTTCTCGCTATAAAGATACATCATGATTTAAATAGCCATTTACACCACACCAACCAAATACATGTTTTGAACGAGCGTTCTGTATTGAATTGTGGGAAAATACTGCAATATTAGGTATTAATTAATATTTTCGCCTTTCGATTCTTCGCGTTCGAGCGAAGGTCAAATACTTGTGATGACGAAACTTTTACAAATAATGATATCATGCGAATTCTTCGCCAAATTTTAAATGAATTATTATCATCATCATCATGATCAACATTCTAATGTGTTGTTGTTAAAATTCTCTCCTATCCCAAGCCACGTTACACTCTCCGAACTTCAGTTTGATCGGAGTTTGTCGTTTGACTTTTTATATTATGAACTTTATACAGTTCCTCAACTATACGTTCTCAGGGAATAATTAATAGGTAGCGTGCGCACCGCGACAATATCTTCTCTACTCTTCATGTCGTGAAAAATAAGACAAACGTATACATAATCGTAGTCCTGTTCTTGCATAACAAAAAGATTTTGTCGCGGTCCACATGCTAGCCCTGCTCAATGTGTTAATACTTTAGCCGCAGGCCAACATTGTCTACAAGTGGCATAAAATCTATGCGCCATCAGCAGGCCGTTTTTTTGGACGAGGGGGGAAATCTTCACGAGGTACCCGCTTGCTTTGGGGTGCAGCCGGGCTATGTGAGATTATACCCACTATAGAGAAAATTTAGTCGCGGTGCGCGTGCGCTTGCCAGGCCCGCAGAACCCCAATGACAAGTTTATATGAAACTATCTACTTTATTTTTCTTTTACAGGAAATTTATAAAAAATATTATTTAATATTTTTATTGTATTATCTTTCACTAATTTAAGTTATCAAAAAGTTGCCTTAATTCAAAATTAGTTCGGTTCAGTATCTTTACGCCAGATTTCATCCTAATGTGTTCAGCCGTGACGGAGTTGAGTAATACAAAATACTCTTCCATACAAACTTTCACATTTATAATGTCAGGTATTGCGATGTTATTTGACCGCAGTCTTCGTAGTAAGTCCGGCTTATTGTAAACTGTCCTTCGCTTTCTCAGCACAGGCATTGAAGACACAGCTACTGCATACAAAAATGTCCTCACGAATGCCGCGAAACAGTAGCAGTTATTTAATCTGTGGTCGATGTGGAAATGACCATTTTCAACACTTGACCAAGATACTAATGAGTAAACCTATATCGAGAAATTTAAGTGAACAGTGATTGGCTGCGTCGCTTATAATATCGCCAGATAAGAATAGGCAATAACAGCGCTGTCAGATAGAATATTCTACACTTTGAAAATTGCTTGACCCTGCTGGTTTAGTTCGTAGCTTGTCTGCCTTTTAGCAGGTCCCCGGTTCTATTTCCGGCCAAGCATATTTTTGAATGAAGGATTTGAATTAAATTATCTACTCAGGGTTTGGTTGCTAATTGGCCGTGTCCCCGTGTGTGTTCCATGGCATCACCGACAAAGGGAAACTGAGAAGTAATGTCAAATTTCTAGCGTATGCTTCTAAGAGTATACGACCAAAAATATGTCCTGTCTTGACCTAAATATAATATGCGTAGATCTACGAATTATATTATTGACCGATCGAAGCGAAAGGTCAGATTTTCCGGAACCGAGAACAAATTGGCACTCATGTGTGTATGTTTCATTTATCATGTTTATAGCATATTTAATTTTGTTCGTAGATAACTTTGTGTATCTTAATAAAATGTAAGTAATTTTTCATGCAAAATGCTAATATAATGTTTATATTTGTGAGCAAAATTGATCCACGCGTGTGTAGATATTGGGGTAGCAAGGTCACAGTTCGGACGAATAACAAGTATAATATTAGTGTGATGTGATATGTGTAATGACTTTTCCTTGAATGACTTTCAACTAAGTACGTAATTTTGGAGAAACTCAGTCACACAGCGGGCAATGGAGAGAGCTATGCTCGGAGTTTCTTTGCGCGATAAAATCCGAAACGAAGATATTCGTCGAAGAACCAAAGTCACCGATATAGCTTACAGAGTGTGCAAACTGAAGTGGCAATGGGCAGGCCACATCACTCGAAGAACCGATAACCGATGGGGAAGAAAGGTTCTTGAGTGGTGACCACGAACTGGAAGACGCAGCGTAGGTAGGCCTCCCATTAGGTGGACCGACGACATTGTGAAAGTCGTGGACAACTGATGGCTGCAAGTGGCACGTCGACTAAAGTGGCAGTGTCGGTCGGTGTGGCGGTCTAAGGCCTATGTTCAGCAGTGGACGTCTTCTGGCTGATGATGATGATAAAGTACGTCCCTTGAGTGTTTCAGCCACTTTAGTCACACAATACTAATTAGTGAACTAGTTTATCATGCTCTACCACAATGTCATTAAGTATCGATTAACCGGACATCCTTCATTTAGAATCGATTTGTGGTATCGATTGCTTGTCGCAACTATTGTGTGATAATTGAGAAAATCAAGTGACTAATGATGAGCGTGGATGGAACGAACCTGACCAGCATCGATCAACAACTGTTGATCGATTTGACTTTTGTCATGATACTCTATAATATTATACAATCACTTGAAATTTTAGTAAAAAGTCACAAGTACACTTACATTTTATTTTATTTAATTTAAAAAAAAAAAAAAAAAAAAAAAAAACAATACACTATCATTACACGAGATTCCCTAATACAATAGAGTAGCTAAGTCATTAATTCAATATACATAATATCATCAATATAAAAAATTGTCAGAAGCATTACAATAATATAAATTATAGAGTGTAGCACTTACGAACTCGCTCTGTGAACAGTGGAATATGTCAATGTTTTCCACCATGCGATTTAGTGATTGTATGGTGTTAGTCAATGGCGCTTTGCTGAGCAGGTTTCACCCGCCCGCCTCCTAATTGTTTGCAAAGTTCTCCGTGTATTGGCGTGGAGTAAGGTTTGACATCACAAACTATTTCTAACATTAAAATGGCAATAAACAAATACCTAATATTTAAAAAAACTTAATAATTGCCAAGCGTGGGTCCTTCATGGCTTGAGGTACATCTTTAAAAATGAATAATTAAATAATTTGTCATAATATTCTATTATGTTAACAACTAGTTTTTTATCGACGGCTTCACCCGCACTATGAACAAAACATAGTCTTTGTCACTTAGAGATAGTGGAGCTTTGTACGAGTGAAGACATCGTTACAGAAACGGTTCAGTCGTTCCAGAGATTACCTCCTACAAAAAACTCAAAGTTTAGCACTTTAGCTTTGCATACCGAGCAAGCATAACTTTCAGGGTTAAAGTGAAGTGAAGAATGAAGAAGTTGAAATGCTCGGGGTTGAAGTGGCAATGGGCAGGTCACATCGGTCGAAGAACCGATAACCAATGGGGCAGAAAGGTCGCGGGCAACCGGTGGAAGTAAATGGCACATTGTCATTCAGTGTTGCGCTCTAAGGGGGATGTCTTTGTTCAGCAGTGGACGACGACTGGCTGATGATGATGATGATGTTGAATAGTATGTAGCATATGTATGAGTGTAGAAGTATATAGGTAACATGTTATTTACCTGTGGCCATAATCAAGGTAACACAGGTCACACAACAAAATGTAAAATTGTTTGCAGATTCGTCTCATTGCCTGGCGACCTTCGGTGACGTCACCAGTCTGTCATGCAGGCGTTCTGACGTAGGAACATATTTATTGTATCTACATCTATCTAGTTACCTATAAATACCTTGTTGGGGGCGTGGAGTGCCTTACCGCTCATGCTTTGTTCCAAATTCCTGCATTATTTTCTGGGCAATCATGACGCTTAACATCAGAAGACCGACTTCTCATCTCGTCACTGAGTAACTTATTTAAAAGACAATACTATTGCGCCCATCGGTAAGTGTCCGCCCGAAAAGGGCTTATAGTACTCATCATTTTGAAAAACTTTTACTAACCCTGAAATCGAAAAAAAAAATCTGCTGTCCCATAGAAAAATGTCAATGACAAAATGTATGGAACAGTAGGTTTATGTTTTACTCAACAGTGTCGATCACGTTCGGTGATCTTTATCAAGGAATGCTAAGCGTGACACGCGCGCGACTTCGTCTTGCCTTGCACTGCGGGTGATAAAAACTATAGTCGAAATAACCGACTCAATTAAACGTGAATATTCCAGTTTTATTAAAACAAGATGCGTCGACGCCACGTCAGTTTTCATAGTAAAAAAAAGGTTTGTATTCACCTGGTTTCGGAGATGTCGAAATACTAGTACAAAACTATTTTAAGTAAATTGTATGTTTTAAGTGTATGTATTGTCGTTATTGACCAAACCGATATTTATTTTTCAAAATTTCGTTTAATAATAAACATTAGCCAACCCACTCGAGGACGAAAACCAAAGTCGTGGCTTGTACTTTGACTTAGTCATAGCTTAGACTTGAATAACAAGGTAGTTAAGTAGTTAGGTTGGAAGCACAGATCATGGAACCGGTTGACAGCTAGCTCTTCCCCCTACGATAATATTACGCGCAAAGTAGCCTACATTCGTCAATAAGATCACCGATGATTGACACGTTGGAAACCTGACACAACCAACGCAATTAACGCGACTAATTATCTGGTCCCGCGCCCGGCAGCGGCGCGGAGAATTGTAGATATTTTTTTGGTACGCACGGTCAAGTGGTTTTATTAGTTTTGCTTCCACGGTATGTAGAAACTGCATTCTATAGCAGGTGGATAATATTATAAGCACTGGCATGTAAAAACGAGTTTATACGGGAGTGCTGCGAAGGAGAGATGAAAATTATTGTCGACTGGTAAGAGATCCAACCATTAAACGATGCCAAAAAACGTATTAAGAACATCAGAAATATATTTATACTACACTTTCGAGAAAAACTTCAAATTAATAAATACAAGTTAAGTTACAGTTTTTTCCATATAAACTTTAAAAATGGTGACTTTTTAAGTTTTGTGAAAATTAATAGAACAAAAGTTGCTAGGTACGATCTAACATACTTACGAGAGGCTGTGCGTAAGTTATCAATAACCCTGTCACACTCACTGTCTCGCAAAAACTCGCAAATGGCTTGATCGATTTGAATTTTTGTTTTTTGTTTTTTCGCCTCAATAATGCACGATTTACGCGGTTGAAACCGCGGGGCGCAGCTAGTCATAAATTAAAAAAATAATATTTTTAGTCGATCTAGAGATCTGAAGTGGAAGATCATATTTGACCACTTTGTACGAAGTACACTTTGTAAAATAATAAAAAAATCATCTCGTAAAAGGATGTGAAAAAGCTTCAGAAGAAAGCCAGCCCTCGAAATGACTCCACCGACAGGAGCTACGCTCAGAAGAATTGAATGCGCTACAAATGTTTCTAATAAGTGGAAATATCTCGTCGTAATTTAAGAAATTCGGAAAAAATTATGTCTTATCATAGCTAAACATAAAACAGTTCCTAAGCTCCTAACGATGACAAACGCATCAATTATACACCTAATGAGCGCTAACCATCGTGCTCAATTACGCAATTATGCCAGTTAAGCCGATTCGGCGACAGCTAATTGAATCTCCTCATAAATAGGTGGGGGACAGCGATACAAGCGACGCGAGGGTAGGTACTTATTGTTGGTTTGGCTGAGCGGTTACCACTTTATTGTTGATGAAGGGAGAATCTTTTCAAGATCAGCAGCAGTAGAGTGCGACCAGATTGTGTGGAATTACACTTAATAAATTCAAGTGGGTATAACACAAAACTCCGGTGGCATGTATTGGTGTTTGACGGAGTGCCCCGGGATTTCCAAAGGAACGCACCGAAGCTCTAGCTAGCGCCGTAAGATGCTGTGCCTACTGAGAATTTATATTTTGTAAAAAAAGCTGACGTAAGAAGATGGTACGTCTGATGGTCAGCAGCGACCGCGACGTATGAACACTGAAAAGATGTAAACAACGCGTATTTAAAATGAAATTTACTCTCCATGAGACCTAAATTTCATATATATGAATTTCGAATAATATATATGAATTTCATATAATATATATGAATTTCATATATAGGTATTTTTTCTAAGTGACCAACAGACAGCTAAAGACTGACGGAAAAAGCTTTCCAAATGAAAAGGCGAAGTATTCTTGTTCTAAGGACAGGCCAGTGAGGGTGACATTGTCAAGTGTCACTAATCTGTCAATTAAAAGAAAAAATTAGAAATAAATATTACCGTGAGTATAGTAACCAAACTGCCACGTCTACGAGCTGCATTAATTCACACGCTATTATGACCCGAGTAGTTCCGGCGACAGTGGTTAATTAAATAACGGGGAGAGAGCGGGGGCACGAGCAGAGCGGGCAGCGATAATACACAACCTACCACAGTCACTTACTTCATCATCATCATTATCATCAGCATCATACATTATGTGTGTTCATGCTGGACGTAAGCCTATCGGGATTTACGCTACTGAGTTCGGGCGGCGCGCGGCGGCTGTCTGTCGTTTGCGGCGTTCTACGCAAATCGAGGGGTAAAGAGCCTAAACGTGATCTACACTTTAATCTGTGCAATGGTTATAAAATTTTCGGGAGATCTTTTTGTAGTGCTACCACTCTTTTGTAGAGGATACCCGGGGATTTACCGCACCCTTGTCACTTTTTCAACCGCGAATCAGTAGTGTGCAAATACATTCTAGTGTTCCGGTATTCATGTTTCCAGTGAAATTACTATGCATAAAGCCATGATTATAATTATATAGGGATAATGAGTGCAGTGCAGGGTTCAATTCTGAGTTACTCAAAATTGCTATGGGTAATTGGGTGAGTAACGCTTAGCTTACGGGCAGCAGCAGCCTCTTACTGAATGATGAACATTCTGCGATCTCCAATCTGCCTGCCAAGCGTGCCATTATGGCAACCAACCCGCCAATGGAAGCTTCGTGGACTAGTGGATGTCGTAAGAGCTGATAAGAAGAAGTATATCGCTTACCATCAGGCGAGTGACGAGTTCGTCACAAGCATTAAAAAAAGGGACCAGCCCATTGTTACTTCACTTGTAAATGCGCATCTTTGGAAGATTTTCATTACAATCGAGACATGACGAGCAATCACTTCAAGTTTTAAAACCACGGGAAAGTCCAGTCGAAGTATCAGCGGTCGAAGACTGGAGGTATGTCAAGGCAAGCGTGGCTCGCGCTTGCAACACGCTGCCATTTCGGAGCTTTGGCACATTCGCGTGTTTACAAGCAGCCGCTACTAGTCGATGGACCAGTTTCGATGTAGTTTACGTACACAGGTTGGTTTTGCCATATCTTTCATTTGTAACGTACCATTTCCAGCTGTCACAGCTGAAGGATTTAATGACAAGTCGGCATTTATATGTTTGTAGGTACATTTGCCCGACGATAACTTGCGGACCGTGGATCCGATGTTCATGAGTAGTATGGCAAGTAGTTCATCCCAATACAATCTTTATGTTTAAAATCTGGGATCTGGGGTTGTGATGTTATAGTATTTGCTAGTTGAATAACTTCTAAACAACAACTACCAAAACTTTCAAGGGATAAACACAGTGTGATGCAACTACATTATTATTTTCTTGCTACTTGCCCCATCATCAGCGGCTATATTGCCACTTAGAAATTTTGCAAACATTTGCGCTTGTCACCGAGTATTAGATGTTGAGTATTTGTATGCCAAGTTATTTCGCTGGAATTTTTGCCCTTCAATCTGGAATAAAGAATACGGACCCGGCAAAGATGTGGTGCTTCCCTTGGTGGACTCTGCAAAAGACGGCAAAGGTGTGATGTTTCACCTGGCGGATTCTGCAAAAGACGGCAGAGGTGTGATGTTTCACCTGGCGGACTCTGCAAAAGACGGCAAAGGTGTGATGTTTCACCTGGCGGACTTTGCAAAAGACGGCAAAGGTGTGATGTTTCACCTGGCGGACTCTGCAAAAGACGGCAAAGGTGTGATGTTTCATCTGCCGGACTCTGCAAAAGACGGCAAAGGTGTGATGTTTCACCTGCCGGACTCTGCAAAAGTCGGCAAAGGTGTGATGTTTCACCTGGCGGACTCTGCAAAAGACGGCAAAGGTGTGATGTTTCATCTGGCGGACTCTGCAAAAGACGGCAAAGCTTCAAAGTAGCTTCAATTACGGCAAAGATGTGGTGCTTCCCTTGGTGGACTCTGCAAAAGACGGCAAAGGTGTGATGTTTCACCTGGCGGATTCTGCAAAAGACGGCAGAGGTGTGATGTTTCACCTGGCGGACTCTGCAAAAGACGGCAAAGGTGTGATGTTTCACCTGGCGGACTTTGCAAAAGACGGCAAAGGTGTGATGTTTCACCTGGCGGACTCTGCAAAAGACGGCAAAGGTGTGATGTTTCATCTGCCGGACTCTGCAAAAGACGGCAAAGGTGTGATGTTTCACCTGCCGGACTCTGCAAAAGTCGGCAAAGGTGTGATGTTTCACCTGGCGGACTCTGCAAAAGACGGCAAAGGTGTGATGTTTCATCTGGCGGACTCTGCAAAAGACGGCAAAGCTTCAAAGTAGCTTCAATTACATCAACAACACTTACAAAAATTGCCAAAGAAAGAAGCTTAACTCAATGTGATGCAACATTTGCTCGGCGATTATTGCACAACAGAAACATTGAGGGAAAGCGCAGCATCGGATGATTAATTCGATGCAGAATACAGAAATACCAGTTGTGCCTCATTTCTCAGCTATTTATTTGATTTCCTTCCTATGCGGAACCTGATCAGAATTATATGAGGTAGGTAAGCAGTAGTGGTGACTATATGTACGACCTTAAGTATTTGCTCAAGAAAAACCTTGGGACTTTTTGATGGGCTGATTTTGTGTACGAGTGAAGCGAAGGAGTCAGAGTCTTCGAAGAACAAATTGGCATTTATAATAACGTATGTTTGTTTATGTGTATACTTGTCCGACAATAACTAGCGAAACCAACAGCGAGCGTAGCGTTTTCCTGCAGGTGGGTATTAACATGAACATGGACAAGACGAAAATCATGTCGATGTCCAATTTGTACCCGTGCTGGTAGTCTTTGCCTGAAGATAAGGGTCTTCAACCAATGTGTGTTGCCAGTGATGTCATATAGAACTAGACGTGGTCTTTAACTGCTTTTTGGAGAATCTCAGTGCCACACAGCGGGCGATGGAGAGAGGTAATGCTCGGAGGTTCTTTGCGCTATAAAATTCAGAATGAGGATATTTGCCGAAGAATCAAAGCCGATGTAGCTTTCAGAGTTTTCAAGTTGAAATGGCAAAGGTCATTCGAATAACCGATAACCGATGGGAAAGCAAGATTTTTGAGTGGCGACCACGAAATGGAAGGTCCACCTGAACTGCGTAGCTAAGGTAGGCCTCTAACTAGATGGACATTGTGAAAGACGCGGATGACAGTTTGTAGTTCAGTGTGTCGGTCTAAGTGGAAAGCCTTATTTATGGGCGTCTTCTGGCTGATTATGATGATGAACTTGCGAGATGTTGATCCTTCTTAATTCAGAGGACTTTGGGAGGCCTAAGCGCAAAGGCAATAGCGCGATAAACATGTAAACAAGTTAGCATATATATAGTTAGTTAGGTATAAGGCACCATTATGTCATCCTGCAAAATAACACGTTGGCCTAAATGACCTACATTCGACACAGAATACCAACCAGTTTCTGCTACAGCGCCACAGAATACATAACAGTTAGTAAGTCATCACCACAGTTTGTGATACAGTAACTATGGGCATATGTCTAAGGTAAAAAGTTGTAAGACTGGTATTGTAGTAAGCTTCAAGGTCTTTCGTACTATGTAGCTTATACCATACCATCGATAGGCATAGAATAAATTATAGTTAATGCAATGTGGGTGTGAAGGTAGTAAACATTGTAAGGTAGCTGTGCTCGTTTCGATTGAAGCAGTCTAGATTATACTTCGAAAAATAATGCGAAGGTAAGCCATTCCACAGGTTACAGGTACCTGACAGTGCGAAGCTAAATACGGGGTAAAAATCTCAAATTAAATCAAACGTTACAGGACTTCCACGCTTCTGTAATATGTGGACGGCTTTTCTAGTAAGCTAGAACGAAGGTATGACTCCAAAAGAAGCCTTTCAGAAGAAGGTTCTTTCCTTGCTTAATTATTGTTGAAGCCAAAAGCATTGGACTGGCGAAGAAGCGAAATGAACTGCAAGGCCCAAGAGGGGAATTGCGAAATATTATATATCTGCCTTCTACCCCGATATGGGAGTTTTATTAGTGTGTTAAGTTTGACAGCTTTCACACTTATGGTATTATGAACACTTATGAAAAGAATTCAATGTTGACCAAGTATTTAGTTTAGAAATAAATAAGGTATTTTAACCCGGCTATTATCCAAGACAGAAGGGTAATTTTTTTTTTTGGGTGTTTGTATGATTCTATGTGACCCTCTACAAAATGTGTGTGTCGTTGATTTGGATTCGTCTCAGTTTCTGAATGTGATATGCTTCTTTTTATAGTAATACTAATAATAAATAGCCAGTAAAAAAGAAACACCGTTTTTATCAAACACTGTTTTAGGATGAACCCCCAGAAGAATGGATGCCAATGAAAAACGAAGCTCAATCTAGTTGGTTGTTTACGTTCAGCGTTATTTACATGCAGTTGGGTTTTTTGGGTTTTAAATTAATTGCAAGTTAAATAATGACTCCTATTCATAGCAAGTTACAAAGGACATTCACTTTAGAACATCTTTCACTTTGATATATGACACTCGTTCTAGTTAAACACAAATGACAGTTCGGCTGCCGAGCGCCCGTTACACTAAAATACTTTTTGTTGGTACTTGAATGGGTCATTAAGGACATTCTACCGTTATAGTATAGTTAAAAAGTTTGTGTAGGTGGTTTTTCTTCACCGCGGGTTATTTGCAAAGGGTGTGCTAAGCCGATAGGAGCTTATAATTCTCATCAGTGCAAACAACGTTTATTATGGGACCAATCCTGAATCGCGAAAAGATTAATCAGCACTATAATTGATATTTTTTTTATTTTCTCGATATCATAGATCCCGTATGTAGTAGAAGTTGATCAAAATCATTAGTACAATTAGCACGAGCACCTTTCGGCTTAGCATAACCTTTCAGAATAAGGCTTAATAATTTGTTTTTGTTACTTTGTATCTTCTGTTTGCTTTCTACAATATTCAAGTAGTAACTAATGTAGCGGTCTAGTAGTGTGCATTGGGTAGTAGTAGTGACTAAGTAGTTACTAGTAGACGTACCTAGTAATGAAATAACATTTCAAAGATTTGTAAAAACTCCAATAAAAAAGTCATCTTGTACACGTACTGTTATTTATTTTACGCGTAAAGTAAAATATACAAAATACTTACAGGAAAGTTGACCTCGAGACGGAGATTTCTGCCTGTAAATCAGATTCAGAAACCCTAACCGACCGAACGCCACATCTGTATGCGTCCCTACACCCCACACACGTTAACCTACGCCGGGCCTAAACGACTGTTTAACTATAACCAACTGTTATACGTCGGAGAACCGGCCTTCACGGGTATATCCCACTTTGATGGCTTTTGTTTAGTTATTGTGTACTTTCTCAAACATGCTTAGATAAGGATTATTTTGAAAATAAATCTGTGATAATTGTTCGATGCGCGAGTGGATTGACACTGTATGAACCACTAATTAGTGAACACAGATTACTAGATTTCGCAATTAGAAAGATCGAAGCGCACCACGCATCTGTCAAAATAAACCTATAATTTACGCTCGTTGGTTCATTGCTAGGCGCGAGTAGGCGTAACCTTGAGATAAGCAATGAAACCTTTGGTCGCAGTCCCCGTAACCCGCACTTTCCTCCAAAATTGGTGAGATTTTGTCGGAACAACCATCGTACCATCGTAAAGCGGTATCTACACTATATAATCTGCGACAGTGAATTATTAAATTTGTACGATTTTTATGTGCGTAAGTTCCCACTATGGAAAGTTAGATTTGAGTTTACTACCAAGAGCGAGATTTTAATGTTGTGAAGTCATCCGTTTGAAATGGCATCCTTGTATTTAATTACTTAGTAGTTAGGAAAGTGTATTTAGTCCAAAATAAAATTCGTAAATAGAATCTTCCACAAACGCATAAACAGTCATAAAACCGATTTTATTATGAAAATAAACCAATCCTGCCAATAAACTCGAATTACCGCAAAATATCGTAAATAACCTAAACTGGTGTGGTGTTTACTTACTGCGGGTTTCGACCACTGGTTGCCTACAGGTTGTGTAAAATGTCTGTAATATGTGTGTTTGTAATTTGTGGTGTATGTGTGGATAGGTGATAGGTATACTCGAGTGTAAAATGTGGGTGTTATTTGTTATTATTTTATTAATAAAACCAAAACCAAACCAAAATGTCGCGTTTATAATTTTAACAAATGATGCGTTTCCGAACGCACCGAAAATGTCAATTTGTGACATTCCAAATTCAAGTTTACTTTGCTCTCTCAGTGGGCAGAATGCGATTTTGCACACTGGTTTCTCGCAGCAAAGGGTACATGTTCGATCCTGCTGCTGGATTAGTGCCATCAGGCCCGGTGGCCCGGCCGCGGTACCGGGGCGGCTGGGAAAAATATCGGCCCAAAGAATATTTTGTGCGTTGGATTATTGGAGGTACTGAAGCGCCACAACTGCGTTTGTCGCCACAATTAGCGTCATCTCAAGGGCAAGAACCGAACAATACCTACTGAAATTATGCTAAACGACACGTCTCACAAAAACACGCTAAAGTGTGGGAATAAAGAGACACACATAAGGAATATGGTAGGCATTTATTTAATTACTAGTGGCCGTTTCTACTAACGGTTATATTAACTTTTTACGGACGAGCCGGGATGTCTTTATTGCGTTCATTGTTAGGTTCAGTCGCTAACGCTGCGCGATCGTGAAACGATTCGCGCGGCGAAACGATTCGCGGGCGCTCAACCCAACATTCATCGCAATAAACACGTCACGGTAGCGAACCCTGGTGCTTCATCATCATCATCAGCAGCCCCCAGATGTCCACTGCTGATCAAAGACCTCCCCATAGTGGGAGGAGCTACACATAATGTTTACTAAAAGGACGCTGCTGACCGCTATCCGATGGTTCTGGTCGCAGTTTCAGGGCATGTCCTGGTCTTATACAACTGCAAATCAATTTAAATTCTGTAAGAAAATTAGACGTTCGATTCTGTACTTCCGTTTGATCTTCATTTGTGAAGACGTGGAGATAGCGACTAAAGGTCATCGCCGTCATCACATAAGGTAATCACAAGTAGTACCAGGTAGATATGGCTTGGATGTATGAACCACACAATGTCGTCTACAGGAAAATGTCGTGAGAAACTGTCATGCATGAGGGGTTCTAACATTGTTATTAAAAATGGCCGGTTCGGATTGAAATACTAACTAAATGTCACTTTTAAAATATACGATTTTTATTCAAAATTATAACAGTTTTACAATATAAGTTAGTCACCTTGTCATTACAGATAATGCCATTCAATTTTATATAATTTTATTTACGTAGTCTACACAAAACACAAGAGTCGCACTAAACCTAAGATAGTATAACCATAGATAAACAAAATACTATTTATATTTAACAACTAGCTAAGCTACTGTAATTTCAAGACCCCATTTCATCTCTTTAGAGGCTAATTTTCGAAAAAACCTGAGACATGCCTATATTTATTTTTTTAAGCTTATTACACAAACCGAGTTTCAATGGCTAAGCATGAAAAATATTTTATTTCCATCCCATAAATTATTTACATAAAAAAAACAGAGCTCAGGTCACTATCCGCGGGCAGGGTACCCAAAAGGTCGGTGACGTTATCTCGTTCAATAGCAATGCTAATTCTCTGGCCGAGGTAAGCACCAGCCAGCAGCTCGTTTGTTCTTTCTATCGGCCGCTTAGAAAGATCTTTATAGTGTGGCCATGCGCTTGGACCCCAAGGACAGTTTTCTACCTTCCGTCTCCATTATCAGATCAGCTCGCTCTCATAATATTGTATTATCATTGAAATTTGACTGGCATGCCAATTTCCAAATCAATTGAACAAGGGGTCTAACATTAAGATGCAAGATTGTATCTTATACATACATACAAACATTGCCAGTTAAATAAAGGCTTGTAAAAACAGTGCATTCACAAAAGTGAATACCGCGATGGAATAGCGAGTTGGTTCAACTTCAGTCATGCTTTCAGAGTTTCGTTTCGCACCGCTGGATACAGATGTCGCCACTTGCACGCTCCCTCAGTCGGTCGTTCACTGAAAAGTTTATTCGCAAACGCACATCTGCGCTATATTTTAAATATTAAATTTCATTTAAAATATTCTAATCTAATAAATCTCAATTTTAATAATCTATAGTTTTGTATTAGTTACCTTTAAGTATATAAAGACCACCTCTCAAAATATTCGCTTTTTACAGTACCTGTCATCATTTGAAATATTACTGCCCTCAATCTTATAAATTACTTTTAATATAAGAGGATAGTCCTTCCGCGAGGATTTGGCGCAGTCGATATTTGCAAGTGATAGCTGTCACTGTTTCTCGTGCTGTCGATAGAGAGAGTTAGTGAATTTTCCTAACTTTTTGATGAAATTAGTTTCGGGGGTAACCCCTAAATCTTAACAAAAAAAAATGTTTTTGGTGTCAATGGCAAACAAACTATAATCTATGCCGCTATGTTGTTTTTCCAAAAAATGTTTATGGTATTAAAAATTAATTTTCTTCGTCGTGTAATCGACGCCAAAAAAATTGACATTTTAACAACGATGATAATACAAAATTTAAAAAAAAAAAAAAAACAACATACAAGCATAGTTTTCCACGGTGTACATAACTTTAAAAAAAACATCGAAATCGGATAGCATTTAGGGGTGGGTATCAGAGTACGCTTTTTGTATGGACAAGACGGCGTTAGACTCTATTTTTTAAACAAAGCATTAAAAATTGTTATAATTAATGAAAAATTACTTATTACATACATTCTATCAAGATAACACATCCCATAGTTGACTAAAATACATACAAAAACAAAACTACCATACAAAACAAACAGTTGGATTACCCAGAGGCCAAAAAATAGTTCATAATAAAGTACAATGAACCTCTTTTTGCTTTGCATGCCCTTCAAAAATAAGCCGGCACTACCTAGAGATTGCCCAAACTATCTTGTCCTCCAGACGTAGTGTTGCAATCGCGTTTTTATGAAACCTTTTTAGTATCTTTTTTATTTAAGGACGTTGAGTTACATTGCCACTTGAAAATAATACCAATAAAAAGTTAGTTAGTTACCAAACATTGCACGACACGAAATGAGTTGAACAGACCACAGAATACACGGACAACCCGGGACCTTAAACTGGCAACCCATCTATGGTGCGAGACCACTGCTCAACACAAATTTAACAGGTGACGTTCTGGCTGATTATGATGATGACATTGACAGTCAATCTATTGGTAGAGTCAATAGTGGACCATTTTGCAGCCTATACTGTTGGCTCAAGAAAATCGCACCATTATTATGCAGAGCTCGAAGTGCGCTTAGCTCAAAGTTGGTAAGGTAGGCCACAAAATGGATTGCTCTTAGGCCAGATGAAACTAAATATTTTCGACGGAGTGTTGAAACTTCTGTAGAAAATACGGGTGACCCCATTTGACTTTTTTTTATCTTATGTTTTGGCTCCACGCCTGATGTATTTAGGCAGTGTCGAACTTTTTCCGAGTAAACTAGGTACAGCATTTTTTTTACAGGAAAAAAAAAGTGTCAATAATAGTCATAGTCAACAATTTCAGTCACTGTCTAGTCTAGTCCAAAAGTCCTTCCACTTCATTCAAGTGGTGGAAGCTTTACTGGAAGCCTCTACGGAGTTTTGAAAATAACACGAAAACACGCGCTTCACCACATTAGATAATTTGCCCACACTCATGCACATTCACAAATCCACCATTATTGTAAAGAACATACGTTTTGAACACAATACAAAGCGGAGATATTTTTTCAACTTTGCGCCAAAACCCAGTAAGACTTAGCTTATAATATCATGGTAATTAGGGCTCTGGTGGGGGCTGTGATGAAAATGAAGAGGACAATGCAGGGACTGTGATCAGTTTAAGTACTTATGGAGACGTTGATGATGATGATGGCGTTAAAGCTACCACGTTCCTCTCTCTTTAAAAGTAAAGAGAAAATAAGACTACACTATAGCTTAACTATAAATAGCGCGGCACAAATGCTGTAATTTCACTTTTGGCCATGTTCATAGTAAAGCAGGTAACTCACCTGACTATCTAGTAGAAACTCTAGGCAGGACAAAAGGTTGAGCGAGATTTACACGGGGTTAGAGCGGAGCGAGTCATTGTCGCGACACATGGCGCTGTCATCGTGCCTGTCGTGCCTGCCACGGGACAACTACCACGACAGCGCTGTCGAAACAGCGATTGTCCCCCCTGTAAATCTAGCTCACCCCTCGCCATGCCTAGATTTTATCGTAGATTGTAAAGCGAGTGGCCCGTTGAACCCGTGTCGCAGTGTAAGTTGGTCTGTACGGTGCCGTCGCACTAATGTGACATTTGTGCATGTGACAGCTGTCACGCGGCTGTCACACCTAACTAGAGAGGAAACAATTTACGCGCGCCCCGCGGCGCGTCTCTACTGTAGCTGAAAATGTTCCTGAAAATAATAAAAAGGGAATTACATCAGGTCTTTTTCAGCTTACTGTTGGATAACAGAACATACCAGGTATATCTCCAAACTTTAGTAATTAAAACACACGCCATTTTAGCATAATTATTAGTACCTCAGTCCTTTTGCTACCACAAAAATTGTATCAAGAGAGGGATATTTTTACTCGCACTAGGACAATGGTTGACTGGCATTGGAAGAAGCCAGCGAAGTCCAGCGAAGTTACTTCAGGCACAAAAATATATAACATCCAATATCTCAGGGTGGCGAGCGCAATGCATTGCCGCGCAGAGTTTAAACTATTGAAGTTCAAACTTTTGGGTGGCACTGAACTGTTATGGGCGATTTTGGCATGTGAGTTATTTAAATTTATATGCATGGTGCATTTCATTGAGCAACTCGGTACCAGCTCCAACGGCTCAGGTCCGCTGGAGGCCTGTATTGTTCTGAGGTGCATCTATATCGCTATTTCATCGTCATCTCCGAAGTGTCTAGGGTTGCAATTTGCAATCAAGTCTGGTTTTTCTTTCAATAATGTACTTGACTTACTTGAACAAGTAGTTTATTGAACTATATCATTTTTAATAATAAAAAACCGACGGCATCAGAACAATTTATTTAAATTTGCTCAGTCATAATCGAGATTATCTTGGCTACCTGTAGTATACACATATCATTTTGGGGTTCCAATGGCCATCTGTGGTCTTTTTCGTCAATTCCATTTCACAAAATATAGTTTCTGAATGCAAATGCTTGACTTGTTGATGAAAATATCAAAATCGCTATATGTATGCATATAATATAATATAAGGAGCTCCCTCAATTTATCATGGATCCCATTATCAAAACTAGATTTTGATAAAAATTTAACCAATCTGGAAGTATCTCCTTTCAAATACAAAAAGATTTTTCTAAACCGGTTGATAAATGACCTGACACCTGATGTTGAGTTCTGAGGTAACAAACATAATAAAAAACAATCGAAATGAGAGCTCTTGTTTTTTGGAAGTCGGTTAAAAATAAACTATCATTGCATCTTTTCGAGAATTTTTAAATTGAACAGTTCAAAACCGTGCGCGGCAATGCACTCCGCTCGTCACTCTGTGATGACTCATGTTAAATCTATTTGTGCTCAGTTCTTTGGAAACATTATCGTTCAATACAGAACACACCAACTTTTGAAAAAACTACTAATATTTAAATTCCTAGTTTACTTTTTTTGCCCTTAACTTTACTCCGACAAAAATAAAGTATCCGTGCACAGTGGAGCGTGACTACAACTAAATGGCTCACAACCGATCACATTTGTCATGTCGGTGTTTGTTCCAATCAAACGGGAGCTGTCAAAAAACTGTCATGGCGGAAACTGGCGGGAAATTCACGTAGTAGCAAAAACATTGTGATTGCGGAGTTATTGTGTGCATTGTTGTTTTTATAACAGTCACTATATGACGAGAATAGCAGTTTTTTGCACCTAAGATATGATTGTGGAAAAGTACGTAAATTAAAATCTGAACGTAATAACCTTATAGTATCGGCAAGTCTGTTGCCTAATAGGTCATCATCATCATCACCTTCATCAGCCAGAAGAAGTCGGACGTCAGACGAAGAGGTTTGGTGATCGCAGTCAGTTTACTACCTTTTAGGGCGCCGCTGTCCGTCCTCAGGTGGTCCTGGTGGTAGTTTTAGCACATACTCGGTCCCTAGTAGGTATACCTGCCTTATAGGTATACCTACCTATACCGATAATAGGTACCTTGTGTGGGAGACTCCTTGGAACACACACAGGCATGTACAACTAACACCAGATCCTAAACAGATACATAATTCAAACATCTGCCAGCCGGGAATCCAAACTTCCTGCTTTGAAGGCAGATGTACTATCACCATGTGTTAGTAAGTATGTACATATACATTCTAACTTGGTGCTAAAGACTAAACCGTACCCATCGCAGGTAGTTTACTACTACGAAAATAATAGTTTATGAATAGGTAATGTTTTATGTTAAATGCACGTACAATTATAAACTTAATTGAGGTACGTTGCATTTTTAACGTTGGTAAGACTTCTGGGCTTGCGTGACTGTTGAAGAAAATTATAAACTATCTCATCAGTGCTTCAAGAATCCGGGAAGTAAACTATTCCGCATGTTGCTATGCTTTTGCTTGCCTTGTAAGCATGTAACTTTTTAGAATACAGATAGCATCATTTTGTAAACTATAGGTTTTTGAAAAAACATAAATACATAAAATAAATACATAGTCAGTACATAGTATAAATTACTAGCTGCGCCCCGCGGTGTCACCCGCTGTTCTACAAAAACTGAATATTTTTCTGGGATAAAAAGTAGCCAATGTGTTATAAGCTACATCCATACCAAATTTCATTCAAATCCATGCAGCCGTTACAGAGTTGAACGGGAACAAACACACTTACATACATTATAATATAAGTGTGATTTCATGGTGACTATTTTGATTACAGTACATCGATCAGGACAAACAGACAAAATATAGTTAAAAAATAAATTAAAAATCCAACCGAAAAACTTTTCCACAGATTCAATAAAAAAGTTTTAATTGCCCGATGAAAAACATTGGCAAAGTTGGGAAAATCGCATTCGAACGCATTAATCTCGGAAACGAGTGACATACGAACAAAAACAATGGAACAGAATAAAAAATATTGGCGAGCGCAACCATACACGTGATTGGGCGGTTCGCTCTTGAACGCTCGAAAACAACCAATTTGCTTTTACAAAACAAAAAGATACGGAAAAATCAACCTTTTTTTCATTCTCATAGGAATTCTAAGAAAAATATTATAGGAAAAACAAAAGCGGTTTCAGGAATAAAAAATATTGTGGACGATTTTTTTTGAGTATTTTGTCCTCGAGAAATGTTGAGTTTTTATACTTTGAGGTCCGGGATTAGATTTTTCACGTTTTGATATTGTGCCATGAAACGGTTTAATAGCACGTGGCCCACTGTGCAGCCTCTCGTCTATTGTTGTACAATACATTGATTTTTCAAAAATAAGATTATTTGGGTTTGCTATTCGCGAGAGCTAAACTCTAAGTCCGAACAAGATTTTTTATACATTTTTCGTTTTAAGTTTAAACAAACTGTAGACGATCAACAAAATCGAACTAAATGAATGGACATCACAGAAGAGAGAAGTAAAGGTAAAATTTTTTCCTCTTTTGTGATGGACATAATATACGACTATGCTTCGTCATTGGCGTATTGATACAGCGCCGAAAATAAAACTCATAAAAACAATATTTAAACAAAAACGCCACCAGAAAAAAAAGGAAATATGAAATTCATCATCATCATCAGCCATAAGATGAAATCCGGCAACGGATGACGAGGAAAAACATTACTTGATAATACGACACATCGGCAACGTCGTTATGTGTGTAATAATTATTATTTTCTCAAAATCGTTTCATTACTTTCCTGGCCTTCTCCTGGCTAAACTTGCAATGTTCGAGAAAAGTTTTTATCAGCCTTTAAGCGTCCCACTGCTGGGGTATCGGCCTACCCTCGAAAGGGGAGGGTGATTAGGCCATATACCACAAGCTGGCCCGGGTTGGAGGATTCACATACGCTATCGAATTTCTTCTCCGGAAATATCCTCACGATGTTTTCCTTCACAGTAAAGCCAGTGGTATATCCGTAAGTAAGTTCCAAATAACTCATGGGTAAGGCCCGCTCGGGTTCGAATTCACGTCCCCACTTATGTGAGCGTGCTCCGGCTCAGCTACCACGACTTCGAGAAAAGTAATGTGCTTACGATGTCGGGTGAGCCTCGGCTTTAGTATGTGGATACTTACACATAAAAATTGTAAAAGATAATGTAATGATTGATGTGAGAAAATCTGCAACTTCCGAATCGCGCCGATTTCTTTATGCTTACATGAACAAAGTCCCAGGCCATTCATTTAGCGATATCTTAGATTACTTCTGTCGCCGTCAGAAAGGCCATCTTATTAAATAAAGTGTCGTCATTTTGCCGATCCACCATTTTGTTTTACGACTCCATTTTGTGAGGAGTGAATTTTGGCGCGAACGACGGGTCGTTACTGTCCGCTTTGTTCAACGACTAGAACCCTATAGACAATACATCTAACTTCAGTAACACAAAAAACAGATAACAAGCTCACATGGTACACAGAACTTCGATTGGTCAGCTCAAAGTCTCGCACGACATTGCTACAGACTTGGTGGGTGGAGAATTGTAATAGGCCCTTTTTGTGCTAATGACATGGTGTTGATTGAAAGCGCTCGCTTTTCATAATTGGATGTCTATGGAGTAGTCAGTAGTTTTCCACCGCTTCGTTTCGGTATGGGTTTACTGTTGAAGTTAGTGAGCCAGTTAAATTAAGTGTGTGTAATAAAACAACGTGTATGTAGTTTTTTCATAGTATATTACCTTCGTCGATTCTGTTATAGTTATATACTAATCTATTAAATCTACTGGCAGTGCAAGTTTGTTGTATTTTTCGTTTTCATTCGACAAAAATGCAGTTATCGACACTACAGGCACGACAAAAAAATAATGTCGAGCGATAAAATATCGATAACTGCAGTGCTGACAACCTAATTTTTTTTGCATGATATGCTTTTGAGACCAACCTCGCGAGCGATTTTTGGCTGGTGGGGTATTTCCTCCAAAAATGACGGAAGTTTGCTACGGCGCCATTTACCGGCCGATTTCGATTATATTTAGCAGAAACACCCGGTACTCAATTCTAAACAAGAATTTCGAATATATGTGCGTTTAACGCGTCATCAAACTTTTGTGATCAAACTCGGGCAGTAGTTATGAAAAGTGAGGTTAGAATAAATGAATGCCGGGGCGGAGTTTTTAAACGTTGACGCGAGTTGACAGAGTGCGTACTCGGCCTTGGAACATCCGCCCCTGTATATAATCCAATTATTTATTTATTTTTGGTTCGTTGTTCGTTTGGTACGAAGTGTTTTTTTCAAGTAGAATTAAAATACGTCTGTAATTATGTCTTTTATGGCATAGATTGACGAGACAAAGCAAGTCACTAGCCTGATGGTAAGCATCACGCTTACATAGAACAGTTCAGTGCCACCCAGAAGTTTGAACTTCGACAATTCAAAGCCATGCGCGGCAATGCACTGCGTTCGTCACTCTGAGATATAAGAGACTCAGCAACTTCGCTGGAAACATTGCTCTTCAATCCGGAATACAGTAATTCAAATTCAAAGTCAAATCATTTATTTCAGACTACAAAGGTCCATATTACATATAAAATGAAATTCAATTACGATAGAACACAAAATTAAATTAAAATTAATTTATATTATACTATATTATGTCCTACATGTCAATAGTAATACAAAACAGAAACAAACGAATAATGTTTCCACACTACTGCTTGGCGGTTGAATAGCTAGTGGAACTTCCCCAGACGGACTCTGTAAAAGAGTTCTATCACATAAAAAAAGTCTATACCTAAGTCTAATCGATAAAGGTCAAAATCTTACAAGACATACTAACTTATCTTATATCAGAAAAGAAAAGAAAATCCTTCGGATGTCTCTCGGGGGTAACAAACAAAATGTAACATACGATGACACGTCTGAACGCTCCATTAGATTTTTAGGTCCGAATCGTGAGTACACAGCCGGACGTGCCTTTATTTGACGAATGTGCTGTCGGCCGCGGGTTTGCTTAACATCTCATCACACTTTTAAAAAAAAGGAACAAAGCTAAAAGTAACTCCGTCCGTTTCTTACATGACAACATTTGGTAAGGTGCTGAACAAAAAAAGTGTTTTTTTAAGAAAGTAGATAATTATCTTCGTGATTGTTTACCCACTGACTTCATAACTAAACGTAGTTTTTACTTTTTAGTCGCTTTCCGTTAAACCAAACTTAGTGCTATTGCTGTTTTTTACTTATAGACACACAAGAAAAAGATAGCATGCATTTTAGTTCTGTCAAAGGAGTTTACCAAGTTTACCGCGAAGAAAAACTTACACTAGAGCCACTTAAAATTTGTTTTAAATCGGCACCCGCTACGGCCTCGTCTAAGTTTTTATGGAGAACAAAGATCTGACTAATTTGACAGCACTATGTTTCATGCCATCTCTATCTTGTGTTTCTATTTAATAAAAGACAGCGATAGCTTAGTTAGGTTTAGTGAGTGCACGGTGGAATTGGGGCCATAGTATTGCAAAAAAAAAAGTCATTGTCCTTAACTTTATTGGGAGTAAACAATGTTGGCAAAAAGTATTATTATTTAAAAAAAAAACAGAAACCCGAGTGTAGGATGTAGCCACAGAAGAGAAAAAAAAATACTTCTGATGGAGCCTATCTCAGTCGAGGCATAAAAAGGAATCCAAGGACGCGCCTCACTCGTCAAAATCGGTCAAATCGGTAATAAAGGAATAAGTACACTAACATACTTACATAAATATTTACAAATAAAAAATACACTCCCAAAATCAATACCTTCTTGGGCAGTCGGGTATAAATGAAGACAAATAAGGATTTATTACTCATGGAGTACGAGTGAATCGTCTTTCTTTATTAGATACTAGAAATATAATAATTTTCTGTCTCGGTTTTATGTCTTTATCTCGACAAAATGATTTACAAAATTAATATTTTCGTCTGGACAAAGTCAAGGGTACCTTTTCGTGTCCTGGAGGTCAAAAACTTTCACTATATTTCTGTTCGCTATCTTGTTGTATTGTTTTTTCTATATACTATGTTTCTATTGATGAGACGAGCATGTCGCTCGCCTAATGGTAAGCCTCACGTTTGCCCATAACAGTTCACTGTATTCATGAATGAATTAATGAATATTATTTATTGTCATACAGTTGTATTCATAACAATTACAAAAAATATAAAATTAAGAATGCTTCTATTATGGACTCGTCCACTTGCTACAATTTTTAACAATTTTATTGGTTCTTAGTGTCTCCCTCAAAAAACAACAGTATCAGGAGGATTTATCAATTCTTTTTTTGAGTAAAAGTCAAATTCAGTTCTTTCAAATTATAAATTAAATCATTCAGAACGTTGTTAATTCCACAGTTCACCACCATGAAGATCATGAGAATCATCAGCCGATCAGTGAGCGCCGCTTCCGTCGCGGTCGATCTGCTCACTCACCACAAGCTATTGAAAGTATAGGCGAAGCTCTTGCCGTCAGCTTAGATATCGCTAGGGCATTTGATCGGGTTCGGTATAAAGCACCTCTATATAGCTAAATTACCACGACTTAAATACTTACCCGAAGGACTTTGCAAATGGATTTGCTAGGGCCAGATACACGAGTATCGGCTGGCGATCAGCCACGTGCCTCGTAACAATATTTAGACTTGTAACACGTGAACACGTGCTTACCGAGCGGCAGCAGTCTGAATCATACATATCGTTATACAAACGATTACTTAGTGAAACATTACTAACTAAACATTGACATTATTGTAGGCTATTTCGAGATATTGGGATACATCCAGCACACATACCCGACTGCAAAAATGTAGTCTACACCCCGGCACAGAATAAACAATAGTACGAATTTTTTATATTCTCTCTCTGACTATGGAGAATAGACTTTCGCTACGTCGCAGTAATTCCATATAAAAAGGTTATTGACCCATGACAAAGGTGTGGATCAGCTGTTTTTTCCCGTTAAACTGAAAATTTTGTGTTTTTCTATTCCGTGCCACTCATTAGTTATACAGATATATTATGTTGAGATGTATTTTTAGGATTCCATACCTCAGAAGAAAGCATGTCGGGCCATGCCATGCCATGCTTCATTGCGTTTGAAGTATTTAACAGCTTTTTTCAACTTATCCCAAAAGAGTCATTATCAGATGTTGCCCGAACTAATTTTTAAAGAAAGTTTTTACTAAGATCTATCAACATGGAAGATAACAAGTTTCGTAGATGCATAGTTTAGAAATGGCAGGGTCACATTGCAAGCATCTTTGCTTAAGGCGCTTATGTAGTTATCTCTTTCGCCTTTTTCAATGGCACAGTAAAGATAACAAATGCCATTTTTTTTTAATTTCCTCTCTCTAAATTTTATATTAAAAAGAGTTGAAAAAGTACCGAAAAAGCATGCCCTTAAAGCGCAAGGTATTGAGCTCCTCTGTCACTCAGCTGCCGCGATCTACTTCTCAAAATACGCTATGTATCACAGAAGAGGAAAAAATTTTACTTTACTTCTCTCTCTTCTGTGCTATGTATATAGAGAATGATCAGTCAGTCAGTCAGTCAGTGATGTCAAATTATACGAATGCAACTCCCCGAATACAATCCTACAGTATGCCCACTGAGTTAGTACCTAGTCTATACTCTATACATACAGTGACAACACTTTGCTCGGCATTTCACAACAGCACACATGCAATGATGTAATTGTAACTACATTATCACAACATAAGTACTCTGTCACAATAAGCCTTCCGCATTTTCCTACCATCACTAGTCAGTGGCCAAGTCTCGCAAAGTTATCCTTCCACCGTAAAAACTTGTGAGATCTCATTATTATAAATATTTTAATTATTATTGGAAGCAATTATTTAACAACGTTGTAATAAATCATTGTTTCTTAATTAGCTACTTACCAACATTTAGTGACTGTATCAATATTAGACATCTTTACTTCTATTATAATTACAGTACTTGGCAATCTGCGACTTATATACCTAATATCAATTTATTACCGATCTGAGAAGGAATTTCCACGAAGCAGCGCTTTATTTATGCTGTGCCATTGTCAAGTCACTACAATTATTATTAAACTAAAGATGTCTAATACGAAGGACGACGAATAAGAAGTAACTTTCACTTAGATGAAATGATGATCGGTCTCAGTTCGGGGCAAACTACTAGTTATAGTTTTTGATTGCAATGTTGTATATTTAACACTAACCGCATGAAAAAATGATATTTTTACTCACAACGAAGATACAGGGCTTCTTTGAGAAAAGGATGGTACGGCCGTGCTCTTGTTATTTTCGCCCGACTTGGCGAGGGCACTGCCGTGCCCCCAGAAATAACACTTTTGCAGTAAAAAAAACACTGCACTATAAAATAATTTAGTTCACTAGCGACCTGCCGCGTCTTCACACGCGTACCAAACTTACAGGGTCACCCGCTGGGCTAATCTGAAGATTGTTTAAAAACTGTATCAAAATCGGTCCAGCAGTTTTGTATATTTAGATTTCTTTACATCACTTTAACAAAGTTGAACATTTATTTTCGACAGAGTTGCATCGAGATGTTTTTTGCATTCGATTGTTCCAATAATGCAGTGGAACCTCACCTCTTCCTGTGACACTACCCAGATGACAAAATGCTTCTGTTATAGTACTTTGTAATAGTAAAGATAATGTTTTTTTATTGATTGTATAAATAAAAGTGGAGTTTTCTAAATGTGACATGGTAATTAAATGGACGTTGTAAAATGTACTCGTAATTATTGGAGATTATAGTGTAATTGAGTATTTAAAAGTATACTAGTTGTGATTCATGGTTACACTCGTAAACCGTTCAGAGAAATCATCGTGTTTTTATCCTCAAAGAGCAATTACCGAGCATATTTGAGAAAAATAAAATCAGTCGACTTAAGAATCCTTTTTGTTGGAAGTCGGTTAAAAAAGTAATTTAGTTGCGCATTCAGTGAAATATTCGAGGTGTGCTTTGTTCACAAACGAATATTAAACGCATACATTACACTTTTCCAATTTTCAGATGGCAGTATCTTTTGGAAGCGCTAAAATGTCGATAAAATTTGCTATTTGTACCACCAGCATCTAAGACCATATTGCATATTGGACCAAATGTTATTAGATCTTTAAATTTGCTTTCATAGTGGTTAGCAATTCAGAAAACTGATGATAACGAAATCTGGGATACAGTTTGGTGTTGCAGGCACATATCTATCATCTATATCTATCCAAAATATAATAAACCCACTCGATAGCCAAAGAATCACCGAATACCCACCGCGCGCGATAGAGGGGACGCGCCGCCATTTTGAGAACGTTGCGTTCGGTCACATAAATTTTAGTACACATTTCAGCACGGGACGTTTCAATTCCTCCAGGGTCAGCTACACGCTATCCTGCAACTTTTGCGCCTACGGGAACATGTGCCACTTGACGTTGTCATGTAGGTAGATAGTAAGAGCCCCACCTTCAACCACCCCCATCCCCATCCCCAGGACTGAGGCTCCCTTTTAGTAAAATTTTACTATAGGGAGGAGGTATCGATGCCTTATTCTAGTGCCCCGATAAGGCCTTATCATGTAACTCTGGTGGCGATGGTCTTCGTATGCTATCCCGCTCGCTCGCGTGGTACGAATACGTTGGCGCGATTGAAATGGCACGCGATGACCAACGCCACCAGAGTTACATGATAAGGCCTCAAGACAGTGGGGAATGCATGCCTAGTCGAAGTCGACAACTTCTGTGTTTATCTTTGATCTAATCGTAGAGCGGGAGCTCCCGAGGCTCTTTTAGGACGTTCACCGAAACGGGCAATGGATGTCGGCCGGCCTTCCAAGTTACGGATAACGTTCCGTAAGAAGTGGCATTTTAGCGTTTCCAGCTGGTTCACGCAACGTCGCACACTGCCTGCATGCATGTTAAGCCGGGGTTTCACGACTGTCTGTTATAAAAAAAAAACTGTCAACTTCGGGTGGACACGCTCATGTTAGGGTTCCCTAGTTACGGAAGACTTGAATATTCCAATGACGGGAATAATAACCCCTATTATAGTAAAATAAAATAAATAAAAACTGCGTTATATTTTTCAATTTCTGTTTTAGCGATACTCGACACAATGGGGTTTTTGCGTGTTTTATTTAAAAAAAGCCACGATTTTCTCGCCCCCTCCTCCCCTCCTTTCTGGTAGCGTTTGTATACGTTTATTAAACTTTAACGCAATGTTTCAGTCTCCTTCTCAGTGTCATACAGACAGGTATTAAAACGGACATGGCTAAACTATACGAGTTCCTAGTTTGCTACAGAACCCTAAAAAGACAACTTTTTGCTGAAGTTCCCTCACACTTTGCTTTGCTGTTTAGTTAAAAAGTACTTTATTCGCGTAGTTCGCGAGTATTATTTCCAACTAACTGCAAAAATAGGAAGTTCTCAATCAGATAACAAATATCTGCTGTTCCAAAGAAAATGCTCAACGTTACTAGAGAAAATGTAACAAAGTAATAGCTGATATGTTCACTATTTCGAAAGTTCTCTATTAAAAGTTGTTTCTAATAATGAGCACAAGACTCTTAAGACTTAGCTTAGCAGTTCTGTCTAACCCTGTCTAACAGCGCTCAAAAAAGCCAATTTCTTTAAGGGCCTTTTGATTTTCAAAGGTCAAAAAGTACCCGCATATTTCTCTTTTACCCCTATATATAATATACCTTTATCAATTATATAGCAATCCGATACTAACTATACTCTATTCCATGATTTAGTTAGTAGTAATTACGCCTTATTCTGTGGTTTGATTGGTACTGGCAACGCGCTATTCTGTGGTTCTAGGGATGAGCCCTTTCTTTTAGATTTGGACAATGGAATGCAATTAAACTGTCGCGCCCCGGGCTGCCCCGCGCTAGTTATATTGGCACTGGATCGGAGTAAGGATTATCTTGAAAAGTGGGAATTACATCCTAAAAAGGATGTAAAAGTAAAATTTTAAAAGCGTCCCACTGTTTTTGTCGTCTTAGTTTCAACGTGATGTGTTAAGCAGAAGTTTATCTTCGTAAATTTTTGCAAAATTTTGTTATCATAAGTGAAGGAATTGAAGGTATAGAAAATAGAAGAAAAAATAAACTGTTTACCGTCGACGATTATATCATCAACCAGAGCACACAAAGCGTCCTCCCTACCCCAAAGATCACATATAAGCTACTATCAATAAAAACCGTGCTAAATGGAAATAGCATACAAGTTAGGATGAATCTAAGAAAGAAGAGCAGACAAATGAGCCCCCAACCCCCGCCTAACTACGTCCTCGGAGCGGTTACATCCGGATTGGGCCGGATTAAAAGTTTAATATACGCACAGGCGAGGAATAATAATTGTCTTTTTGGGAGCGGATATATTGGGCGATTTTACACTGCAGTTTTTTTTGGCTGAAAACACCGTTTTTAATACGGAAATTTTGCCCGGGTTTCAGCTAAAAAAAAGGTCCATAATATTACTATTATTCGCTCCGAACTGTGACCCTTATATCTTCACAAAACTTTGTCAGATTTTACTGTATTTTGTGTCGTTACTTGCATTAGAACCAGGCTGAGCATTAGGCATCGCGACAAAATCTTATCTCCTCCTTAAGTAGTGCAAAAATGAGACAAACATATACATACAATACGTAATTGTAGACGTGTCATGTTTTTGCACGACAAAAATAGTAAAGAGAAGATTTTAATCGCGGTGCAGACACTTGAAAACCACGGAACGCAGACCAACGACAGGAAATAAGAGGAAAATATACTTTTCTCTCTTTCTATCTCGGTTACTAAGATTGAATTATAAGAGGTTCTGAGACGACCATTGTTAGACGTCGGTCAGTAAATAAATCTAAAATAGAATTATTTTAAGCAATAAATCTAGAATCTCAAAACATGTGGAAAAAACACTGAATTGTACTATTCATGCGGAAACACTGCAAAATGTTACGCAAATACATTAATACAAATATTTGTCGCAAACACGTGAAGCTAAATAAAAGCTGGTAAAATACAACTTTGGCAACAAAAAACCCTCTGAAGTCATGTTCCCACAAAAATGTCTCCATTTCAAAAATAACAAAGAAAAAGCGACAACAATTTGCGACAATTCGCACGAAATCATAACAAAGGTTCCGCATTGTCCCCTGAGGGGGCCTTTTGTACCCTTAGGGGGGCTTTTGTACCCTATAGGGGGTTCAAGTCTCAGCACAATGTCTAAATTGAGATTGTGGTCAGCTCATTAAGATATTAGGTATGATAGAGAGTTGAGGAGAGTGACACAGTGTACGGATACCAGTAAAAAACTCTGTAAGTTTTTTTTTTCAACTGAATGACGAGACGAGCAAGTCACGCGCCTAATGGTAAGCGTCGTGCTAGCCCATAACAATACTACTCAGAATCTTAAACTTCAACAGATAAAAACCATGCGCGGCATAGCATTGCGCTCGTCACCCGGAGATATTAGACGTAGATTAGATAGGAGTACGATTCCCCGTGTCGACGACCACAGACCCAGACCCAGAGCAGATATTTACAAATACAAATAAACTTACTTATAAAATCCGTGATTTGGCCGGGAATCGAACCCGAGACATCCTGCTCCTAATACAGACGCGCTACCAGTACCAACTAAAGTGATTGTTAAAGGGCGACAAGTTACTAGTGTTGTTCAAAAAATCATCAAATTTAAGTAACGGGCGATTCGACCAGTCTCTGGATGAGTTAACTAAACTTCCGTTTTTATAGGCTTAAATTAGTTTTTCTGGAAAGATATATTTTTCCACACAAACTTTTATAAAATACAAGCTAAAAAAAAAAAAAAAAAAAACTGTCCAAACTCCATCTATCTACTGTTAGTTACTAGGAGTTCCGTCTTGCACCTTCCGTATCCTAAATCCGTATCCGTTCCGTATCTTAAATTGAGTTGCGATATTTGACCCGAACACATTGCAAGTTAAATAATAGATTATAAAAAACAAAATAATTAATAAGTTTTCATCGTTCTCAGCCGGTAATCAAAACGAAAATATCACTAAATATTTCTGGTATTGTCAAAGACAACATATACTCTTTGAAAATTCGTGCTCTATCTACAAACACTTGCAAACGTCCGAGTGAGATAGCTGGTGCACGATTTTTTACCCGACTACGAAAAAGGAGGGTGATGAGTTTAACAGTCTATTTACCTTTTATAATGTAGGCCCCAGTTGTTTGTCTTACCCCTGAATACTGAAACGCTTGCTAATTTGACAACAGATTAATTCTAATTCTGCCTTTGTCTGGCACTAAGCAAATGACAAAGGCAGCAACTGACTTAATCTGTCGTCAAAGTTAACAAACGTTTCAGTATTCGGGGGTTAGAACAAGAATGGAATAGGAAAGCCAGGTTGGAGTCTTCCGAGCGTAGGTTCGGAGCTATACGAACTTTTTTCTTTATGCTTCTTATAAGACAAAACACTTGTAATAAATGCGGTAATGTGACAACAGGTCGATAACTATGTGACATCACGGCACGTAACCCTGTGGTTGTGATAATATACACCATGAGTCACAGGTGATTCACTGACTCATGCGAAGGTTGCGGTATTTGAGACTATTAACTACCGATATGGTCTTGTAACTTTTCTTAAAAAAGCCATTTTTTTGTGCTACTGAGTTCTTTGGAACTTCACCATCATAATCAGCTATAAGACGTCCACTGCTGAACATAGACCTCCCCCTTAGAGCGCCACAGCGAACAATCTCCCACTTGCATTCACCGGTCGCCCGCAACTTTCCACGTCGTCGGTCCACATTTTGTGGGAGGCCTGCCTACGCTGCGTCTTCCAGTTCGTGGTCGAAACTCAAGAACCTTTCTTCCCCATCGGTTATCGGTTCCTAACGCAAAACATGTTCTAAGCGCCTGACAGTTCATGAGCTTAGATTTAGCGTCAGTATTGCTATACTTAAATTGACTGATGTTAAGAATCTGAGTTATGATTGTCTTATTTTGGTTGTTCACTGGAACACTAGGTAGGTAGGTATGTATGTCACCTGCCCAGTATGTAGGTAGTAACACTGGCCTCTTCGTGTTATTAATACATCATCTTCATCAGCGAGAAGACGTCTTATGCTGAACAAAGACCTAAGAGCGCCACACTGAACGACCTGTGAAGAGGCTTTGACGCTTGGCAGGCGGCTTGAGGATCACAGTTTACTTACTAAGAAGACACCATACTGATTTTACTTTTTTTATTTGGAATAACCTACCCCCTCCTATGAGGAAAAAAATGAATTCCGATACTTTTAAACTAAAATATAAGGATTTGTTATATGAACTACAAAATCAGAATTTTGAAGCAACTTTTAAAATTACTTGAGATACCGATTTACCATCACACTCACATTTCTCTCACACACACACACAACAAATACACAAACCTTTAAGTACTCTAATATTAACACTTATATTATACTTAAGTTGATATTGTAATACCCGCAGTCGCTTAATGCTCTCCTTTCATCTTCTGAGCATAGGTGTACGCTGAAAACCAGCCCTGCGTGACCTTTCGGGAGCACGCAGCATAGCGCTGAGCGTACCCCTATTGCCAATCTAGTTTTTGCTTATGCTACAGTGTCCATTTTTTATTTTTTTTTGTTTTGTTATTGGCAATAAATATATTCTTATTCTTAAATAACATTTTTTTCCCAATATTCCCTTAAATCTTTATTGGGTCTTCAATGGATTCCAGACTCATTGTATTTTCAATAGAATACGATAGCTAAAAATATACGCCAATTTCTACCCACCTCCAATAAGAAAAAAAAAAAAGGAATGAAAAAAAAAAAAAAAAGAAAAAAAAAAAAAAAAAAGAAAAAAAAAAAAGAAAAAAAAAAAAAATAAGAAAATAAATAAGAAAAGAAAAGTTTTGAGTAGTTTGCTAAATCTTAAACACATTACTAATTTTGTTGAGATTGCTTCATATTCGTAACGTTTCAAGCCAGCGATGGTTAGCTAATTTTGAAACATTGGATGGAAAACGATCGATAACACTGCAAGTGGTGAGGGGATAAAAGTTTGTAGTTTTCTCAAGCTAAAGTTTTGAATTCGCAAGTTTTTTGAATTGTGAACGTGGTTCGTTCGTTCGAATGTTGAATTCAGATCTGTGATTGGCGTCACGGAAGAAGTTTCAGAACGAATGTGAGGTTCAAATCAGTACGACGACGGTTTATAAAAAAGTATTTTTTTTTTGTTTTTAAATATTTTGGTTGATATTTTTTATACAGAAATTTAAAATTTTACAACGGTTTAAAAGGTAACAGTGTAGGCATATTGATTGTTTCCATCCCACTGATCACTTTATACCAGAGAAAGAGAGTGGTTTGTTGGTGAGCATTTTTATGGCTATCACGGGTGAGTTATTATAGAAAATACTAGCTTGCCTTCACGGCTTTGCACGCATAGGCTACAGTAACTCCAAAATCCCATTTCAGCTCTTAGGGGTTGACTTAAAAAAAAAAAAAAATTTTTTTTTAATTTTTTTTTGTTATGCTTGATGCTTAGTTAATTATTAAACTAAAATGCCTTCTGTTACTTTAATACCAAAGTTTATGTTGTCTGTAAGATCTAATGCTACTAAATATTACTAACCCTAGTTTTGCACACTACTGCTGATTTATGGAATAAGCTAGTTTAGTATTAACTAAAAATAAATTTGGTCTAAAATTATTAAAATATCTTCCAGTCAATTTAATTCTTGACTTGTCACTTCCAAAGCTACCCCAATCTTTGTAAACTTATTTTAGTAATCTTACAACATTATCTTGTGCGCCTACACACTACACTGTATACGCCCGTTTTATTAATGTGAATATTTGTCTGTCTCTCCCATCTATTCATTTCTCATAGCGGGGCAGAGCGCATAAAACCAAACAATAAAAAAAAAACAATACATCGTCGCTTTTCATGAGTTGAGATTGAAGTCAAAAGCGTGCCAAGGTCGGTTTAAAAAAATTATTCGTATCGACAAAGTTACTCCTACTCAACTGATGAATTTTTAGAAGACACGTTTTTTTTTAATTATTCGATTGTTAGATCATCTAACCAACCCCATTTGCAATTTGCATTGCATATGCCAGTGTTTTAAAGCTCTGACAGGCTAAGCATTCGACCACCAAATGCACTTGATGTTAAGTGAAGTTGTGGTCGAGGATGGTAAGCACATCTAGCTAGGCCAAAACACGCCATTTGGTGTTTGGCAACAGATTTACAACTATCGTGGCGTAGCGTCGCGGGCCGAGTACCAGAATATGCTATATCATATTTAATGCTATGTTTTTCACTTGTAGTACACCATTCACCAGATTTACCTGTAGCTGGCTCATTGTTGGTAATGGAGCCCGCTACGCCAACCGATCTGACCACGCCAATGACAACCACTGATCTAAATCGCTACAAAGTATGCTGAGGTAAGCAGATGGCGGTCATGTCTCATAATAGCATAGAATAGAATATAGACAATAGAAAAAATTTTATATATGGAAAAAAAACAAATTGTACACAAGAACCAAAAACAAAAAGGTAGATAAAAAAAAAAACACATTGTTTTTTACCACAAACCGGTTCCAGCTCAGAATAATACTGGTTGCGAAAAACCAGCGCTGGTCTTCCGCTAGAACCGTTGTATAATTATTTATTGGCCTTATAACACTGGTTGTTACACTGGGCAAGTCACATTTACAAAAATATGTATATTCAGCTAATAATTAGGTACACAATTTGTAACTAGTTTCATATAAAATTAAAGCTATATAATCTAAAGAAAATAAGTAATAATAATAATAAATAATTTAATAAAATTCAATTTAATTTATTTAATCATTCATCATCATCAGCCAGTCATTATTAAGTAAAGAGACATAAACACAAGGTACCACCAAAACCCGGGAGACGCGGCGAGTGTAGCCGTAACTACAGTTTAATCTGTGCTGTTCCCGTGTAATTATGCCAAGAATTAATATTCAAAGCACGCGGTTAATAGACTTCAGCCGTTTTGGGTTATTCACATGTTAGGCAAGTTTATTAATATGTCTTACCAGTACCTACATGTTAGCAAGTCAAATTATAATCACAGAGTTAGTATAGTACGTACTAACTCAGTGCCTCTATCGAGATTACAGTCTCGAAGACTCCTGAGACAAGTAACACCGTTAAAAGAAAAAAAACCGACTGCAAAATGTAGCCTATGACGCTCCGAATGTAAGTAGGAATCTAACGACACCTCGCTTGTCAAAATCAGTCAAGCCGTTTAGGTTACAGGACGTCTTATAGGAACACACAAACATACTTACATACACCCCAAAAACATTACTCTCCTACTCGGAGAGTCGGGTAAAAAGTTTCTACCGAGTTCGCTAACAGATTTATAAAATAAAGGAGGAACTAAATTATTACAATTTAGGTAACAAACAATAAATCGCCCAACTAAAACTGGAAACAAAAACCTTCAACGGTTAAAAAAGGAGGACGGACGGACGGACAGACAGACAGATGGCATAGGCTTAATAATAGGGTACTGATGTCACCCTTCGGGTAATCATCACCCAGGTGAAACAGATTTTGGCAAAATCTGACAAGTGATTTAGAATTTTAGAGAGAACGATAGTTACATACAAAGACTGCTAAAATCATATCTCCCCTTTTTTCGTAGTCAGTTAAAAAATATCTATGTAGCAGAACGACTAAAATCAATGTATAAAAAGTAAATCGATCGTGAAAAATATATCAGCTCTTCGACAATTTCCGTCCGGTGAGATGTGAATGACCTTATTCAAAAGGCGATATTATTAAAATAAGGCAATTTCGTCCTAATCGCCCTTCTTTCCAACGAATATTCGTTCTACGAGCTAAACTTTTACACATTACGCTATTACTAGAGTACCTAGATGCCTCTAAGCCTTATATTGTCTAAAGTGCTACACAAAAGACCATCTTAATACAAAAGCTGTAAAACTTAAAGTCGTGTCGCAATTTTCTAAGGCCAAAGCAAGTTTTTTCTCAGTCCAAGAAGACCTATGTTTTCATTATTTTTTAAGGGATTCTGAAGCGAATTTCCTAGATTTAAAGTTGAGATTTGTGCAACTGGTTTTAGAGTTTATAGCGACAAAAGTAAGGGCATACACATTAGGTACAAAGTTAGGTTTAGTGACAGTAAAAAGGCGACAATAAAATGGTTGCGTTTTAGAGGGAAAAATGCAGGGGAACCTTTAGCGGATAAGGGTGGGGTGACCATGATACTGGAACAGCAGGGATCCGGGATGATTCGGAAGAGCTGCAAACTCTACTGAGGCAAAGAAAAGTATGCTCTCGCAGTAAAGTTTTCAAATAGTAACACACCTGAAGAACTAAACGAGAGAAAGTAAGAGGACAATATATTTCTGTCCCTATCTCTCTCGTTTGTCAGACGGCGGCGGTCCGCGCGTACCATGTCCATGACCGTAGGTAAACTAACACTATAAAAGATTTGCTGCAGAGTATTGAAACAGCAATCTTAGTTGCAAACAGACATTATTCGCAATTTGGAATTATTCATCGAATAGCGAATAACTGCGTCTATTATTCGACATTGGCTAATTAACAGCGCTGCTTTTAACGTTTTATACCTAAAATAATTAAAAAATCTTAATATCTGACATAAATTTAGTAACAGAAACAGTTACAGATTGTTCTTTTATAAAAAAAAATAACCACGAGAAAGGGTTAATTTATAAATTTAATTCGTTAGCCGATAAACATTAATACTAGGGCAGCCCAATGCACATAATAATAGCACATTGTCATAAAAATCAAAATAACAGCGATACAAAAATTGTTACATTTTCCTTTGGAATTTCAAAATGCCTGTCACCCTACTCGCAGGTAGAGACAGTACAGAGTAATATAAAATTCGCTGTTAAAGTGGAGACCAACTAGTTGTGAGCTGAAACTTTTGAACAGACACAAACTTATAAGTGAGTGGTGCCACCATCGCCGTTTCTGAACAAAACTGATTGCCTTTTGTGGAAAATTGTAGTTCTTTCATTTGGGCACTGTACGTGTAAGTTTGTCGGGCTGTATTGATGTAGTCAGTATTACGGATTCTACGAGTGTAGTTAACATGTTTAAGAATGGAACAGGGATCTTATGTTTCCACACTTTTGACATTTTGGTAGTGTCAATGCAGTTTTTTTTAGGTTACCGTGAAAATCTATCTTGATCCCATTATTGAACCATTGCATGTATGGCTTATATACTGACTAATGAACAAATGGTTGATTGTTTTAAATTGTGACTGCGTTATTATTTTTTTGCTGATTATTTTATATAATTTTTGCGTTTATTTTAATTTCAAATTTAAATATTTTTTTTTTGTTATCTTGTTTTACCGTTTCCAAAAGTAATTCTTAATCTATTATAACTTTTCTCTCTCTTATGTTTTGGCTCTTATATTTAGCCAGTGTCAAGTATTGAAATATTTCAACCTAAGATTACATTTTCATTACATTACAATATCAGCCAGAAGACGTCCACTGCTGAACATAGGCCTCCCCCTTAGACCGCCACACCGACCGAAAATGTGCCACTTGCATCCACCGGTTGCCCGCGACTTTCACAATGTCGTCGGTCCACCTAGTGGGAGGCCTGCCTACGCTTCGTCTTCCGGTTCGTGGTCGCCACTCAAGAACCTTTCTTCCCCATCGGTTATCGGTTCTTCGAGTGATGTGGCCTGCCCATTGCCACTTCAGCTTGCAAACTCTGAGAGCTATATCGGTGACTTTGGTTCTTCGGCGAATATCCTCGTTTCGGATCTTATCGCGCAAAGAAACTCCGAGCATAGCTCTCTTCATCGCCCGCTGTGTGACTCTGAGTTTCTCCAAAAGGCCAGTAGTCAAGGACCACGTTTCAGTTCCATATGTCATCACTGGCAACACACATTGGTTGAAGACCCTTGTCTTCAGGCACTGCGGGATTTTGGACGAGAATATATTACGCAATTTCCCGAACGCTGCCCACCCGAGTTGGATTCTTCGAGCGACCTCTTTGTCGAAGTTGGACTTACCTAACTGGACAGTCTGTCCAAGGTAGTTATAATGGTCAACAAATTCGAGCGCATCATTCCCAACGACCACCGGTACGGGTACAACATGGGCATTTGATATAATTTTCGTCTTGTCCATGTTCATTTTAAGACCCACCTGTTGAGAAACGCTGCTGAAGTCGTTGAGCATACCTACTATTGAGGTCCTCTAGCGACTCTGCCATGATTACTATATCATCGGCAAAACGAAGGTGAGTAATGTATTCGCCATTAATGTTGATGCCGTATCCGTTCCAGTCCAAGAGCTTTTCAAGCTCTTGGACTGGAACGTCCTCCAATGCGTTCGTGAACAGTTTCGGAGAAATAACGTCTCCCTGTCTCACGCCTTTCTGCAATTGGGTTGGTTTCGTGCTCTCGTCCTGCAACCGGATTGACATGGTGGCGTTTTTATACAAACACTTCATCACCTCGATATACCTATAGTCGATATGACATCGCTGAAGGGACTGTAATACCGCCCAGGTCTCGATGGAATCGAAGGCTTTCTCATAGTCCACAAACGCTAGGCATAATGGCCGATTATACTCTTCGGTTTTCTGTACAATCTGGCGGAGCGTGTGTATGTGGTCCATGGTACTAAAGCCTTTACGGAAACCGGCTTGTTCGGGATGCTGGAAGTCATCAAACCTGCGTTCGAGACGGTTCGTAATAACTCTCGAAAACAGCTTGTAAACATGGCTCAGGAGCGAGATGGGCCTATAATTCTTCAATAAGGTGTTATCACCTTTTTTGAAGAACAGCACCACCACACTCCAGTGCCATACTTCTGGCGTAGTACCCTCGAGTATGACAGAATTAAATAACTTCTGGAGGACTAAAAGTACCGGTTTTCTACCCGCTCTAAGAAGCTCAGTCGTTATTCCGTCATCACCCGGCGCCTTGTTGTTTTTAAGCTGCTTGAGAGCCATTCTAATCTCGTCTAGACTGATGTCTGGGGTGTCCTCGGAAGCTAAGATTACAAGTGAAGTAAAATATAACGGCGACTCCGGACATGTGTCATTTTCATATGGTTGAATTTTTTGTAAACGGAAAAACTGAAAGCTAAATAAACCTAATATAAAAATGACAATGTAATGTATGTTGTAAAATTTTGAAAAATACTGTGTTTTTTAAATTTTAAAGTTTCAACATACAATCATGCAATCCAAGTTTCATCAAAATCAGATGAGAAGTTTCCGAAATGACCGCTGTCCGGGGCAGCTTCAGATAACGCTCTGGATCAGGTCCGTTATCCCTCCTCTCCCCAATGGCTAGCCAGCATTGTCCTTTTCGAATTCTAGGTATCGAAATAACGTAAGATTTCTAACTAAACACAGAGTGTCCCCCGGCGATGACCGGCTCCGCCGACCACAGCCGCAGTATATCAACTCTATCTCACTTGCCACCTGATTTATGGTCGCACTCGTTACACCGATAATATTTTACTCTGTGGCAGCCATTTTCCTCGAGAAATTGGTAAGAGGAGAAGCTAGTTTTAAAGTTAGGAAGCGTTGAAGATACGATGTTGTGCTAGCTGGGGAAACATTATTAATTATATCACACTATCACGATGAAAATGCGAAAGTTACGCTGTTTATTTCTGTGTCACAGAATGTATAATGGTACCTTCTTCTGTCTGGTTCGTAACAATTTAAAGATACAATATTATTCGAGTTCTTTTGTCCCGAATTCTAGGAAACATATTCCAATTTCAGAGCCTGATTTAGTTCTTACACCGTGAATTATCCCTCTGTTCGTCTGTACCTTTGTTCGTCTGACACTCTGTTCATCTGCCCCTCTGTTCGTTTGTCCCTTTGTTCATTCTTTCTCTGTTGGTCTGTCGCTCTGTCCCCTTGTTCGTCTGTCCCTGTCTATGATTCTCTGTTCGTTTGTCCCTCTATTCATCTGCCCCTTCGTACGTACGTCTATTCCGCTGTCCGTCTAGCCTTTTTACAATGAATGGTTTCAACAATCTCAACGCTTAGAAAGAAGAAGTTTGTATCTTAAAGCGAATTACGGATCATTTTTATTTGGTAATATATTGCGTTCAAACCGGTGTCGCAGCTCTCGATATGGGCGGTTCCTATTATCAGCGCCAGACAGAACGTGTACGAGTTATAATCCTTTGGGGCGCCGCGGAAACTAAACTAAATTGAACTAAGCTCAGTACATAGGTCGTGATTCGCAGTTTGATTATACAAGACTAGTTGTTACCCGCAACTTCGTTAACGTGGCCTTATAAAAGTATCCTAAGTCCGTCTTTGTTATTATACAGTAACTCTATAGCAAATTTTAACAAGATCCGTTCAGCCGTTTAGCCGTGATAACGCGACAAACACCCAAACAGAGAGACAAAGTTACTTCCTATAGCCCTCATCTCCACGCTTGGCAGGCAGCTTAGTTATCGCAAAATGTTCCGCAAGTTTTTCCAATTTGCTCTGTGTAGTGATAGGCTGCCGGGGTAAGAACCAAACTTTTGCCAGTAATTCAACCGCCAAGCAGTAGTTGTTCCGAAGGACAATACAAATCGTAGTACATTGTCGTGTAACATACATAAAACCTTGGGAGCACACTAAATCAGAAAGTAAGTTAGTTCGTATAGGCCCAGTGGCCAGCCTTGGTGTCAGATTTTTTAGGCAGCCTAAATGGCTCCGACTTGGCAGTTTTTGTTGTTATATGAAAAAAAATACAGGCATTATCATAGATTATCATTTATTTATTTATTAATTAAAACGGCAAAAACCAGTTACATTAATTACAAACACAAAAATAATAATAATGGATTAATATGTCATGAATAATTACAATAATTAAATTAAAATTAAGCAATAAAAAAAAAAAAAAAAAAATTATAAAATAACAATGTCCGCTCTGTCTATACAATTAATTGCAATTAAAATTAAAGTAGAATCATTTAAATTAAATTCCAGTCATACTTTCTCTTCACAATACGCCAAGCACGCCAACATTAAATCCGGCCATCCGTCGCCAAACACATCGCATTCATAGAATAACATACATTATCGATAGATAAAAGTTTCTTCGAAATCTGTTGAGGACTTTCAAAGCTAAACGTTTTGTCTTGGGGACTTTAATTATTGGCTTTCTGGATTACTTGCTTGCGGTAAAATTTTTATTTTTAACCGACATAAAAAAAAAAGTTTTTTTTTATAATAACCTTTTTTAAAACGACTTAAAAAAAAGTTATTATGTTTATAATAACCTTTTTTAAACCGACTTAATAATAACCTTTTTTTTAACAATTTAACCGCAAGCAAGTAATCTAGAAGAAAGCCAATAATTAAAGCCCCAAGACAAAACGTTTAGCTTTGAAATTCCTGAACGGATTTCGAAGAAACTTTTCTCTTTGGATAATTAAGCATCAAAGTAATTAGTATGTTTTCGTCGAGTGAAATTTACCGGAAAAAATACGAAGGGAAGAACGATTGTGAAGGCTTTGTCTCGAGGGAAAGGCATTTTGGAGACAGGAACTAGATAGATGGCTCGTAATACTCATAATTAAAATGGGAGTCGGCTATTTATATCTATACTAGTTTTACCCGCAACTTCGTTCGCGTGGACATAAAAAAGTAACCTATGTGCGTCTTTGTGATATACGGTAACTTTTTATCGATTACAATATTTATTTATAAACTTTATTAAGGTCTGTTCAGCCGTTTAGCCGTGATAAAGCGACAAACATCCAGACAGAGAGACAAAGCTACTTCCTATAGTTCGCCAGATGGCGTTGATCCATATATGTGCATTTTTTGACGTTTTGTATGGACTGACAGTCGTAATGTAGGGAGTTCGGACCGCGCAAGCGAAGTTTTTTCCTCGAGATGAGCGTATTCATTTTTTACCTTGAAACTTTATTGGTCCCGATAAGACTACGGTTATACTCCTCTGAATTATAATATTAGTTAGGATTAGGATAACTCGGCATTATCATCAGCCAGAAGACATATAGATTGCTAAATAAAGGCTTCCACTTATAGCGCCACACTGAACGACAATCTGCAATTTCCAATACGACCGGCATTGTCGTCGACCCGGAGGGAGGCCTACCTACGCTACGTCTTCCGGTTCATGGTCGCTATTCCAGAACCTTTCTTCCCCATCTGTAATCGGTCATTCGAGCGATGGCCTGCCCATTGCCACTTCAACTTGCAAGCCCTGAAAGCTATGTCGGTGACTTCGAATATCCTCGTTCCAGATTTTATCGCGCAAAGTGACTCCGATCATACGAGCTCTCTCCATCGCCCGCTGTGTGGTTCTGTGTCTGTGTGAGTTTCTCAAAAGACCAGCAGTCTCATGCTATTTATAATCTATATATAACTAGTAGTTCGCGCCGAACTCCTCGCGACCCCTATATCTTCACAACCCTGAACCGATTAAACTCATATTCGAACTTATTTTTTTTATTGAAATTAACTACTTGCCTACAAAATTTCATGAAGATCGGAGCAACAGTTCGCAAGTTATCATCGAAAAAATATATAAACAAACATAAAAAATGGCGAATTGTCCCAGTAAACTCTGAGACCTTCGGTTCGCTCGGTCAAATATAAAATAACAAAACTGTCTCTAGGAATCAACACACAGACAAAACCCGCTTATGATAGAGACGTGAAATTTGGACCTAATTCTCCTCAAGTGGTCTAAGTGAACAATCAGAACGGACTTTGCGAAATTCTACCTCTAAAGAGGTAAAATGGATCCGAATAGTTTGTATGGAAATAAAATATTATTTCGTGCTAAGCTTTTGAAATTCGGTTTGTGTAATAAGCATAAAAATAAAGAAAGATTAGAGATTTTTCGAAAATTTACCCCTAATGAGGTGGTAAAAATAATTGTGTCCGATAAAGAAATTTGCATTTCAAAAAAAAACACATCAAAACATCTGCCCGGGCGTGAACTGAACCCGGTATCTCTAGCTCAAAAGGCAGACGCGCTACCACAGCGCCATACGGTCGTCGAGTATAATCAAACGAGTCAGCTAGGATAAGTAAACCGAGTCTCGGCTGCGTAAAGCCTCAGCGTCGTGCCCTGAATGTAATCACCCCCCCCCCCCCATCCGCCCCACGGTCAAGGGAGGGGGTGATATTGGACGCATATTTTAGTGAGCGGATCGCATTTGGGCAGTTTAATTAGTTTTTATTTATATACTGTAACTAGAGGAGAGAATTAGGGATTTCACTGGATGCCTTTGTTCTTTAGTTAAAGCTCTATTAACTATAATAATAATAATAATATCTGGGACATTATTGCACACACGGTCATCTGACCCCAAACTAAGCAAAGCTTGTAATATGGCTGCCAAAGACTGATATACGTACATAGATATTTTTTAAATACATACTTATATAGATATTAACACCCAGACATAGAACAAACACAAATATTCATCACATAAATGTTTGTCCTAGATGGGAATCGAACCCACGCCCCCAAGCACAGAACGTAGGTTCACTACCAACTGAGCCACCGGGGCAGTCAACTATCTGACATTGAGCTACTGTGCTACGTATTGGAGCCGATAACTCAGTAAAATGTCTTTAGAATATACCATTTAATTGTGGTCGCTTTGAAACTTCTTTCACTCAAGCGATAAAGAGAAAAAAACCTTGTTCGCATAAATATGCTTATAATAATATATTTAATCCGCCAATCCGCGCTGGACCTGCGTGGTGGATATGGCCTAATCACCTTTCAAGGGTACGCTGATATCCCAGTGGGATGATTAAAAGCTGATACAGACAGATTTTATATTAAAAAGGTCTTGTACAACCCCGATATTTTTTATAATACAATTAAACGCGATATCAATTGTGATTACACAGCGAAATCCAGCGACAGACTAAATCGAAGTTGAGCAAAGTGAACACAATCAAACGGGAAATCGCAATGTAAAGCGGTGGCACTCCTAGGATATAGAGGAGGATTCTCACGAGGAGAATGACAATCTCAGTCTGCCCCCGAAAAAATAGCATAAAACTAGATGGCGCTAACTTATTTAGTCAGTTAATGTCCAAACCGCTGTAAAAGAAGATCAAAATATGATTAATATAGAAATAGTATTAATATAATTATGTCCAATTTTAGGTTCAGTTTAAATTGGATTGCAATATACGATGTAAAATATAATGTTTTCACCGCCATCTTGCGAGCCTAGCGAGTTTTGCAAATAAAATTTATAATTTTACTGATAATATTAATGCAAAAATATTCATAACATGTCACGTTTTTTTTCCAAACTATTACGAATGAGTTACCTTGGGTTTCTATTTCAAGTCAAGCAGAAATTCTGAAAAACATGTCCCAGTTTAAAACATCAGCGACATCTTACGTCCTTATCGCTACTAAAATCGAGTAATCTTTATATGGACATTGGTATCATATTTATATGATATCATTAGAATATAAATTAACATATTTTTACATTTTGAAAAAAAAATATACGAAAATGGAACATAAACTTAATTTTATTTTCAAAAATATCTTGTTTTTTTTTTCAGAATATATTTTTATGTGATTGAGATTAATAATAAGACACAATACAAAACAGATTTAAGCAACCAAGGACACTATTTAAGCATACAAATGCCTGTGTTAAGAGTCCCTACTCTTTCTTAATGTAGCACATCTTTACATAATATGTGTGAGGGTGTGTGTGTGTGTGTATGTGTGTGGTTGATAATTGAAAACTCATTTTTTGCCTGTCTGCCCAAGAGGAAGGGGAATGTTTTTTAACCCACTGCTTAAGAAGGAGGTTTTTGCCATCCCGAGTATGTAGTATAAAAGTATGTATTGTAAATATGTAAAGTATTATATATGTTTGTGTGTTCCTTTATTACCTCCTATAGTCTAAACGGCTTGACTGATTTTGACGAGTGTGGTGTTTAGGACCGATAACCGGCCCTAAAGTAATAATTGTATTGAGATATATGGAACCAGTGTCCACATCCCGTCACATAACGTATAATGACCAAACAAACTAAATCCGTGCACTGAGCGCGTTACTCTCGGACACAGAGCACGTAACTCCCCCCCCCCCCATCCCACCTCCCTGGTGCACTTAGCCTGCATATACACAGTACTAACAGTAGGTCTACTGTCCTTGTAGCCTCGTCGTTTTATATGCAGAGCTTAGAAAGTATCACAACAACACCTGATGACTTACCACAACTTGACCACAACTCACCTGATATTTAGTGACGGTGTGGTCGAAGATGGTAAGCCCAGCTAACCTGGAATGGGAACTGGCACTACAGTGAGGCTGCCAGAGCACATTGGGTGCTCGGCGACAGATTGTCAACTCTCGTGTGGTAGCATCACCAGCAGAGAGCTAGAACGTACCACCAAGGTATGGTTTACTGGCGATGTTTTCCCTTACCGGTAGCTTGTTAGGATTTTAATCCATGCCATGCAGCGAGAGACATGCAACGTTGCATGCAGCGAGACACATGCAACGTTGCAGCTCTACTCAGGAGTGCATAGTATTTATATGTACTTTGTACGGAGTGTCCATACTGATATATAGGGGGCGTGCTTATCGGTGTATATGTAATTAAATCAATGCACATCGGTGACAACGCACGGATTTCATTATAATCTGATGCTATAACACAAATAAGCAGGGTCTCTATGATTCGTATTGCAACTGTTTTAGCTTTCTATATTTAGCAATGGAAATATTATTAAGACAGCATGACAACTTCAGTTTGCAAAATAAATATCTGAAGGAAAATATCTTATTTTTATAAAATTCTGTATAGTTAAAAGTAGCACAATAAAAAAAAACCTTGGTCGCTGTCCCCACAACCTGCGCTGTCCGCCGCTTTGGTGAGTTTTTTCGGAACAACGATCCCGTAATGCGGTATCTATACATATATTTACTGCTTATACAGGTTGGTCCAAACGGAGACGTCAATCCGAAAATTAAGGTGCCTCATACCGTAAGGGCTTAACGAAAATACCCCATGTATGTTCTATGATTTCTCGAAGCGTAGGAGGTCTATTTTTTTAATTTTCTTGAGGATTTTCCAAATGAGCGTCTTAAAAATATTCTAGCTTTTTGGGTGGATTTTTCGAAGGTGTTTTTCGGATTATCCTTCGTCCTGCTTTGAAAAATCCACCCAAAACAAGTATTTTTAGGATTTGGAAAATCCCTAGGAAAAAAATATCATAGCCCCTAAATTACGAAAAATCGTACCTAATTTTTTCAGATTGATCTCACCGTTAGGACCAACCTGTATATTAAGGCTTGTGGAGTTGCTGCAGTTGTAGCAAAATTATTCGATAACGAACAGACGGAATAATTCCGAAAAGCATTGCTATTGTCATTCTGGACTCCTGTCATTACTTCTTTAGCTCTGCAATTTCACTGGAAACAGTACTCTTGTATTTTGAACCCAGAGTAATTTTTGTACATTACTGCTTGGCGGTTGAATAACTGGCAGAGGCTACTTCCCCAGGTGGAGTCAGCGACAGTTTTTTCACTACAATATTTCTCCAATTCCCCATCGTTTTCACACTCGTAGCTGTTCTGTGGGACCTAGAACTGAAGCACGGTGACCCCGGGGTCAGATCGCGGGTCACGGTGAGAGCCCTAGACTCGCGACTCGCTACGACATGGGTCAAAGACTTTGTCACAAAATTTACGGTGATTATTTTGATACAGACATCGATTCTGTTGTACTATTTTCTACACTAAACTAAATTTGACAGCTCTAAAATTGCCGCCATCCTTTCCGAACTAAGTTCACCGACTAACCAAGTTGACTAACTTTTGCTTTGCCTTCATATTGAAATGAAAAGAATGAATGAATGAATGAGTCAATATTCTTTATTGTCATACAGTTGCGTTCTTAGCAATTACATAATATGAAAAAGTTAAGAATGCTTCCAATATGGACTCGTCAACTTGCTACAATTTTTAACAATATAATTATGATGCTAATTTTAGTGTTGGTAACTATTATTACATACCAGAGATGACAATGCCCTATTAAATTGTAGTCACTTTAACAATCTTCAGTCAGAAACTCGCTAGAAAAAAAACTTTTTTCACATTAGTATGTCCGGGATGTCTCGTAGTACACACCTCGCCATAGTTATGCACATAATACAGCAAATGCAACGCGTGATCCCAAAGCAAAATCAAGCGAGTGCTCTAGAGAAGTTTAGGAAATTAACCACATTTATATGAGAAATAGCAATGTAATGCGGTGTCACCTCTAGGAGGTAGGACGTAATAGGCCAGTGGGTCTGTCAGATTAGTTGAGTTTAGTAAGTCGTAGAACAGAATCGACGCCACTAACTGCATTTGCGATTTCACCTATACTTAGACGAGATAAAGCGGTGTTTATAACGAGCATTTACTATTAAACAATCGACTTGCTTGTCTTGTAACTCTATCGTTCCAAGTTGGTAATGCTGCGTGTCTTGAATAAAATATCATTAATGTACAAACCAAAAACTGCAATAGTAATTATTATAATCCTCGTGGCCTGAGCTTTGTGTATTAAAGTGCGATCTCCTGAACGTGTACTAAAAATAGGTTTTTTTTTTAATTTTTGCGTGCGATGAATCCTAACTATTATTATAAAAGCGAAAGTAACCCTGTCTCTTTGTCTGGATGTATTTCGCGTCTGCGCTGAACGGATCCTAATAAAGTTTGAAGGATTTACTGTATATCACAAAAATTGACATAGGATATTTTTTTACGTCCACGCGAACGAAGTCGCGGGTAACAGCCAGTGACATAAAAATATCTTAAAAAGTATTTGATATACCCCAGAAATGCATACGAATCTAAAAACGGTCAACCTATAGGTGTTATACTTACTTAAAACTCTTAAGACAAAAAAAAAATAAAAATAAAAGAATAATAAAATTGTTGTATATTATTCTCAAAAGAAATTAAGAAACCTTTGGATATTTTTCTGACCCAACGCCACAAAATATTTTATTCCTTCAGGTACACAATTCTAATTCACAAAGGGCTCCCTGGGCCTTATTATCCGACCAGATAGTATTTAAATGATGGCCCAATAAAAAGCGATGTAAATCCGCCCGCCCTTACAATCGGCCGCCCAATAGGGCATAAACAAAACAGTGGATTCAAATTGACCCCATAAATAAGGGAGGTATTTGAACATAAATCGGAATAGTGTCTCGGCTTAGGGTCAAAAGTAGCCGGAGCTATGACACGCTATATTTTATCAGTTTTTTATCTGTGGCTCTAGAAGTAGACCACAGAATTACGACCGGCTTTCTCTAAGCTGTATGAAGCCAGCTGTGTATTTTAATTTATTTATGATAAATGAAAATAAATAACGCTTATTTTTTGTAGGAAGTCAGGCTAGGTGTGCTTACCATCTTCGAGCTCATCGTCACAAACCGGTGAGTTGTGGTCAAAATGCCTAGCTTAGCAAATCATGAAAAATATATCTACGTGTCTTACACTCGCCTCGCTGCTGCTGTGAACGCGTTCTATATTATAGCTATTTTATGCGGACATTTCTTTAGTCATATATTTCGTGGTATATCTGAGTTTCACTTCCACTGTATTTCATAGTTGTTCACCCCGAACTGCGACCTCGCAGCCTCATATATATCTTTACGATTTTTAACTGACTTAGCTTATACTTATACGAACTGAAAACAAATATTTGAATGCTTACAGAAGATTCGATCACAGGATTTTAGGTAATAGGTAAGTCATAGTCGAACAAACGTGCATACAAACATACACACTAATTAATACTTTCGATTCCTATTACAACCAAAGTTTGAATTGATTTATTTTGTCACAAAATTAAATGTCAATAAATGCGCAACTTTATAAGCACGATACGTCAATCTTGAGTTCCTTTAGCTTTATCTGCATCAGCATCAGCATTTAGATATCCCACTGCTGGGATGCGGCCTACCCTCGAAGGGTGATTGGGTCATATCCACCTCTGCTGTATATTTATAGTATAGTTATGATTATTAATTTAAAACCCATTGAACCCAATTTCTTTTCGGTTTGAACATCATTCTTAGAATCTGCATTTCCTTTGACGGTGTAACAATATTACTGGCATTTTTATTGAGAATCATCAGAAACCTCTCAGCCAGCAGATCAAAGGGAGCCGCTGCTAATGCAAGACGGGCGGCGCAAGGTGCGACAGCTAGCGGTTAAAGTTTGAAGCATAGGTACTTACGCTTTCGTGATAATCACGATTCCGCTGTTAAAAACGAAAATTGTACAGCCCTTTCATAGCATTACTGTAGCAAGAAGTCAGGTGCGTTGTGGCCAATGCCCCAAACGTACCTCTGCATACGACTTCTTGAACGTCTAGTCTGTAAGAAATGTGGCTCTCAGAGCGATTGAAAGTATTTTAACGACGAAATATCTTAAATTGACATGTCACATTGAAAATGTCACACCGAAATATGTAACATTGAAATATGTCAATCGTAAAATATGTTACATGAAAAATTGACACTTTGGAATGTGTGACATTGAAACCAAAAACGTGCACCGCTCCCTGCTATAGTTTGCCCCAAAGCCTTTAGGTAAGAATTTACACAATTTTCAGTAGGTAATAAGACACTTAAGAGCCTCCTTCAGACAATCTTCGAGCCGGCTACTATAGGGTTTTGTTGTGCAAATGTTCTGAACGATGAAATTTACACGAAATTAAGCCTTTGTATTGTTTTCGGATCTAAAATGTGGGAGACGCCAGGGAATCCTAATTAGCCATAGTTTATGCGAACAAACAACGATCGCAACCCATGTTGGGATAAACTCGCGATCGCAATACTAACCTTAGTGTTCTTATTGATGTTCGTGCGAACGACGGTACATAGATGTCATACTCCCGCATTCTCACTTTATTGAAGAATATCGGAATATAAATGTTGTGTTTGATTAAGTATGACAAAATTACAAATATTTTAGACGGAGTTTTGTTTTTATATAAATATTTTAGTTTGACGAAGGACATCGAAAAAACAAGGAGGTTTTCGATCTCTTTCGTTAAATTAAAAAAATATTATTACGAACATTATTCCTTTAAATATTTCTGTTGTTTTGATTGATACAATTATGGTTTTCAGGAATTCATTCTACCTATAAACACTTGCAACTGTGACGATGAGAGCTGTGTCGCTACTAGATACCCCTTAAATAAGAGTTATATCTGAACCTTGAAAGTCGTCATCATCATCATCAGCCAGAAGAGGTCCGCTGCTGATCAAAGGCCTCCCTCTTAATGTGGGAAGGGGGGTAGGGGGTTTCCATAATCCTGATGCCATGGTTTGGGGATCGCAGAACGCTCACTGTTAACTAAAAAGATGCAGCTCCCCGTCCTCCGGTGGTTCTGGTCGCAATTTTCGGACGTACCCCCGGGCTCAACCTTAAAGTAATCATCCAGTATCAGGTTGTCTCGTAAGTACAGTCGATAAGCCTATATTGTCTTCTTTATTAAATTCTGATCGATTGAAAACCGTTCAAAAGTATAAGTATCGTTGAAGGTTTCAATTTCAATTCTGTCGGTCGCTGAATTTTTGAATTATCCATCAAAACATTAAAATTTAGGTATTATAAGTCCAACGCGTGTCAAGACACGCGTATGGAAGAGTTCCGTAGACAGTTCCTCTAAATTATTATTTTTGGTGTGAATATCATATCTTCAATTTTGATTACGTAAGTGTGTGATGATGATCCGGGTCAAAAATAATAATAATGCTTAGATAATTTGAGAAACTGAGACAGATGACGATAATAACGTTTTAATCCATTCTGGCCTCCAAAATCGGCCTATTGATGGACCAGTCGGTTACTTTCTCTTTGTCTCACTGCGTATCTTGTAAGGGTTCCTTTTTCTGCAGAACCCTAAAAACCAACTAACCGCACATAATGCCCTAACCCGTAAAAATCTCGACCCCATTAACTCTACTTAAATCGGTCCTCTTCAAGGGTCCGAGATACCCTAATACGGCCCGGAAGGACCGAACACGGGCCCGAGGGACTTTCAATAGGTCCAAAAGGGGCTCAAGAGGCTATATTGGCCCAAATGTGCGAATCGTCACGAGAAGTGTCGAGTGGGCCCGATCTTTAGTCATAAAACGCAAGACAAGGACTTGGAAAATACGGACGAGTTGTTCGGACAGACGAGCTGCGTGACTACATGACTCGAAAATCCGGCTGTGACCGGATGAATCGGATGAACTGTAATTTAAGCTAATTTAACACTTAACAAACAACAATTAAACTTATACGGGGACTAATACTGAACGGGAAAACCTCTACAAGCTTTGCAGGACTGGATGCCTTCACCGGTAAAAATCATACAACAATGTTATAATAATACTCTTTTAGTTTAAAAGGTACCATAGTTTTGATATCAGGTTATGTTATTTGAATAATTCGGGAACGTTCACGGTAACTTGAGATTATTAATCCAACTATATGTTACTATTAGTACTCACGGGATATTTACCACGATTATTATTTTTGTTGAGTTCCCGATATTTCGGCACAGTAGCATGCGCCATGTTCACGGGCAGACTGAAGATGCGGGTGGATGATAAAAAGTTACGAAATTTACTAATAGTAATGTAAGTCACCACGAAGGTCTAAAAAAGTATCCAAATATATTTATTAAACTGATAGCAAGACGAAGCCGCGCGCGCGTTATGCTTAAAAAATTCCTTGAAAACGATCACCAGATGTGATTGACACTATAGTCCAAATAATTCGATCAATTCCACGGGATTTATTGTTGTAATATTGAAACTGAAATCAAATCTGTTTCACTATTTTTATCCGACAGCCCCAGAATGAGGGTTATGTTATTATGTTTTGCATTGACATAAATTATGAAGCTTCCTTGTTGGAGTGGTAGCAAATCGCCTGAACTAATGATATTAAATACCACTCCTGGCTGAAAGCTGTTAGTTTAAGTATTGTGGGTAGCTATTCAATTTTTGTCGCCAATATGGGATGTTAGCTCAAAGTTTCTTTGTGTCGATGTATTCAATTGTTGTTTACGCGTAAAACAGTGTGTTATGTGCCCGTGTGTTTGGCCGTGATGACAGATGGCGCGTCACCGGCAGCCGGCGGCAGCGGCGCGGCAGCGGCGCGGCAGCGGCGCGGCTCGGCGCGGCTCGGTGATCGCTCCTACACACATGCCGCACGTCATCATAATGTATTACTTACAAGCCTCTGCATTACTCACTTCGAGGGCAATGTTTCCGCTCAAATTAAACAACACATTATCTTGAGAGTTGAATGAGGGCGCTACCATCGTGGTTTTTAACTAAACTGATAGTAAGCGGTAAAAAGTTTGAAGTTTCATCTTTGGCTAATTTTACAGTCATCATCATCGTCAACAGCCTGAAGACGTCCACTGCTGAACAAAGGCCTCCCCTTTAGAACGCCACACTGAACGACAATTTGCAACTTGCATCCACCGGTTACCACGACATTTTGAAGGTCGCTTCAAAATGTCGTTAGTCCACCTAGTGGGAGGCCTGCCTACGCTGCGTCTTCCAGCTCGTGGTTACCACTCGAGAAACTTTCTTACCCACCGGTTATCGATTCTTTGAGCGATGTGGCTTGCCCATTGCCACTTCAGCTTGCAAGCCCTGAGGGCTATGTCGGTGACTTGGTTCTTCGGGGAATTCGGCGAATTCCCGGCCGGGCGGATATTTGAATCGGGAACTTAAATCTGGTCTGGGAATTGTCCGTGTCCTCTTGTCTGGTTTAGCGCGGGGCTTCGATCTCGGGTGTCAAGGGTTACTTATTTTTGAACTCTCACCCCCTTATTAATAAACGCGGATAAGCCTTGGAGCAGTTGCTGTCTTCTGTCTTTTTAATCGAGTTCCAATTTCGAAAAGAGCGAAAGGGACTAAGCGCGTGGTAACTAATCCAAGGGAATCCACGTTTATTAATACGGGGATGGCACTGAACCATAGATAATGTCTATTCACTGAACTATGTATTATGTGCAAACTTCGCTCTCATCATCAAGAATGTTTCGCGTATCTCTTGTATGAATTAAACATTTTGCGCTTAAGATTGAAGCGACGCATAGATTAATCTCCGTGTAATAATTTTGCGAAGTCACATCTGGGATAAAGGTCTAACGTCCTACAAGCGTGGTTTTTTCCAATAACAAAGTTTCGTTTAATGAATATATTGACTCCATAATGTATTAGCTGGCTCCACGGAATATCGGGAGTGGCTAGAATGGTCATTCGTGTTGATCTAGCATCGGCAAAAGAATGAGCAGGCTGTCATCCATTCGAAAGAGAGACGCACAATAAAATCGTAATAAAAGCGGGTAGTAGGTAGATAGTTTCACTACCTGCAGCCCGTGGTTTTACTTGAAACCTTAACAAGAATCGTTAATTTTTCGGGATAAAAAATGTAAGGTTTACTTTACTTGTATTATACATACCAAATTTAATCAAACTCCGTTATGCCGATATGAATAAATTAAGAAAATTAGTTCACTAAACCACTTACTCTTTTTAGTATCGCATAACTTTGATATCTATTGTCTAAGTTCTCGTAGATCAGAGCACCGAAAATAGCAGCCGTATGTTTTGAGATGGCCTTTCCAGCTGCTTCATTATTCTAGGATCCGCTTCCCAGAGGTATAAATATTCAAAAGCTTCTGTCGGCGTCTGTCTCTCCTGCTCCCGGTACAACCTGCCTCCAAGGCGAGGAAGATTGTTAACTAGGTACATATCTTGCGTCGTTATATCTGGGGCTTTACATAGCCACACAGAGACTACTTTATGTACCTACTACAATTTGTCCCCATCACCGTAAAATTCAATGACCGAACTTATTGAAAGACCATGACAATTTCTAAACTGTCTCTTGACTATTAGAGTGGGCTATCTTGCGGCCCTTGCAACCGTTCCAAGGAGGTTCGAAGCGCGATGTTCGAATTTGGTAAGGTTTTATAACCTTGAGCCCCTTTTGTAAGGGCCTTTTGTTCAGCAAAACAAACGACGTCTTCTGGCTGATGATGATATAACCTTACCAACTTCGAATAACAAACGCAACGACATCTGTATAAGAATGGCGTAACCTTCGTGAATCGGCAGCGTAAGCCGCAAAGTTGATCCCTCTTAACGTCTTCCAAGGTTATCCACAAGGCTTCTTCAGTCATCATCATCATCATCAGCCATAAGACGTTCACTGCTGAACATAGGCCTCCCCCTTAGAGCACCACACCGACCGACAACGTGCCACTTGCATCCACCTGTAGCCCGCGACTTTCACAATGTACTCGGTCCACGTAGACACCTTCTTCAGTCACAGACAACTTAATTTTTCATATTTTAGTAAAAATGTAATTGTTATACTTGCTATTACTAATTGACCGAGTGAAGCGAGGAAATTTAATGAAATCAGAAACAAAAACTGTTTTTTTTAAATTTTGCTGGGGCTGAGGAACTACGTTGCTGCATCCTCAAATATATAATCACAATTAACACCTACACCTATCGCAGATATTTAAATCCATAATTCCAAGCTCGCTGAGAATCGAACTTAGAACTTCCGCTTCTAAAGCAGACGCACTGCCACCGAGCGAACGAAGCCGTAATTATGAGGGCACGTTTTACAAGTCGGTGGTTTTGTGGCACACAGTGTAATCGCTAATTGTTGATTAATTACGCAGCTAGTAACGAAACGCTGGCTGATTGCCAACACAGTGCAGAGAAGCCAGAAGCGAGTAGGCAGCTGCATCAGGAAGACCGAACATCCAGCATCACGATCAGTGTTGGTCCCATATGGTAAACGTTGTTCATAATTATGAGTACATATGTACCCCCCTGTCAATACTCTTGCACCTTTCAGTAACACCTTGTATAGTAAATACTAAAATTAGAAAAAAAAGCTAAAAAGAAAACCGATGTTTCGGAAAATTGAGCTCTGGTTCAATAACTTTCCGACCTACTGTTTACCCGACTTTATTTTGCAAAGATAGTTGGTGGACACAATTTGATGTATGTTGAGTATTTTTGGTGTATAATTGAAATACAAAATTAAATGAGGGTCTGGGTGTCAGTTGTCCCTGTCTCTGTGAGTGGTCCGTAGCGTTCCCGACAGGATTCCTAGTGGGTAGCTATGACGTGGAAACAGTTTTAACGCTACATTTTTTTTTAAATTACCTATAATTTTCCTTTTATCTTTGAAGTAAGTGTCCCTCTGTTCAGAAACTATATACTGTGCATTGTCTTCTGTTTAAAAATAAAGCAAAGGCGCATTTTTGGCACTCGTTTGAATTTTGAGCTGGCGCAGTCAGTGCAAGAGTGCAATCAGTGCTAGACGTGCGGAGGGTCGTAATTACTTGGAAATGTAGTTTATTTGGTTAGTTACTCTCAGTATGTGGTTTAGAAGTTGTATAATCTACATTTTGGCCCTTTCATGACCTCCAAGTAAAGTCCCATGTATGCTATTCAATTAAAATGGCAAGTAGCTGTAGTACTAGTTTCAAAATGTATCACTATCGCTAACTATCTGAACAAAAACTTAATTTACTTGGGAGTTTTATTCGCCAATTATCACTAATCAGAAAGTTAATCAACAATTTACTTTGAGATGATGAAAGCGACAGAGTTTTAATTTGTATTTAGTTTTCGTATATAATTGCCGATTGCCTAAAGTATGTAATATTTTTGGGGTGCCCGAACTTTCTTTTAATGCGAGTTCCGGTACTAGACGTCAGTAGTGCAAGAAGTCGTTAGATTCGTCTTCATGTCCGGAGAGATATCAACTAAATTTTTAGTCGGGTTTTTGTTTTAAAAGTTACAATACGAATTACCTTTAAACTTACCTAAGAAATTGTCTTTTATTCTATAGGACAAAATTACTATAACAACATGTCCCCCTTCCCTAAACATTTTATGATAGAACTTTTGTTAGCAGGTGTAACAATATCGAACTCGAAACGAGTTGGGAACAAGCATTATTTTTTACCGGCCGGAACTTTTTATCGGTGATTCCGAACGGAAGTATGTGGGAATATATTTTATTGTGATTTTACTTTTGGGAATTGATTAAAGTCATAAATTAGCTCTTTTTGGTTTCGGCACAACTGTGCGGTCTTATGTTGGCCGGTTTCATATAAACCTTTGCACATAGCCTCAAGAACACAATTTTGACAGTGAGGATTGATTACCTGGATGCTGATAAATGAGCAGAAGCTTTCAGTAAAGTGTTTACCACTTGACTGAAGCATGACTTGGACTTGACTGAAATTGACTTAAGCTAAGTCTGAGACTTGATTTGATAGTAAATTAACTAGAAGTTAGCGCTGAACTAAAGACTGCAACCCCTATAACTTTACAATCCTTTGACCGGTTTTGCTCATATTCGAAGTTGAACATTGTACTTATGAATTAAAAAAAAAAAGTGAACTACTTGCCTACAAAATTTCTTGAAGATCGCATTAACAATTAGCATTTTGTCGTTCGACATACGCAAAACTTACATACAAACATCACCTTGTTCCCATAGACTCGACCAAACTTGACACTGGATAAATACCTACAGTTTCATTATGTGGAGCCAGAAACGAAGTAGGAAAAAAACTTCATTAGCACTTATTTATATTTTAAAATACTGTTCCAAAGACTCCGGTATACTTTTGTTTTTTCGAAAACTTTTCATACGATATTGGTAAAACTTGGAGATGTAAATTGTCTATTTTTGAATTGGAAATATCTGGATGCTAGTGTCTCTTTTTTATTTTTATTTTTTTATAATTTTAGCCATCACAAGCAATCAATACATATTTTGGATTATGATGGACCATATTTCATCAAAATGAGCCGAGAAGTTTCCAAAAAATAATGATCATTAATTTATTTATAGTAAAGGTAAATTTGTTTGTATGTAATGTCTAATCTTGAATGTTTCAGTTCAGTGGGTAGTTCTTAACCACTCGTAGTAAATTCCGCAAAATTAAACCAAAACTTGCCCTTAGTGCAATTTGTCGCATTTCCCGAAACTTCCTGCTTCCTACATCATCCCTACATCTATTACACCGGAAGCTCATCTTTACGAGCTTTCCCCATTTCCGGCTGCAGTTAAAAGCCCTTCGATAGCTACGACTTTCCACCCGTAGACGGCTCACATATGCGAACACTTTCAGCCGACACATTGGTATAAAAACGCACCGCCCACCAATGGCACGCCAGAATTGATGTCATGACCTAAGCAATCGAATCAGCGATCAGTGTCCCACCGCTGCTACCTTAGCAAATTGTCTAAATATGTTGAAAAAGATTTATGTAATGTCTGTAGGGTGTCATGTCGTTGATAGCGATGAAGGGGGGAGGGTGCGACGTACGGGTGTTCGATCGGGTCTGGCACAGCAGTTCTCTATGACATTGTAGCAGTATGGGGATATGTGCAGTACAGTACAGTGTTCGAGGATTTCGTCATTTTAAGTTCCGTCTTTTGTGTCCCCTTAACAGTGTATCATAGATCAAAATTATAGGATAATGGACCGAAAACTGGCCAAGTGCAATTCGAATTCGCGCACTGAGGGTTCCGTACTATCACGTAAATTCACACAATATATTCGCGTTGTATATTTCTTATTGAGTATTTACCCTAACTATTGTATTTTTTTTTCATTTACTTCGAGATTCATAAGGCGAGCCCGACACGCACTTGGACGGTTTAATTATTTGTTTTGTGAGGAAACCTGTCACAGTAACACATTACGGAGATAAATTAAAGGTAGACAGCGTAGCGCTTAGTAATAAACTCCTTTGACATACTTTGGGCACGGAACCCAAAAAAAAAATACTTTTTAAGTTCTAGCAAAACTAGTAAGAACATTAGATGGTGAGATACAACCTCACGGTGAAGCATTTTATGTCAAATTCTTGTCAGCGAGAAGTTAGCTAAGCTGTAATTTATAGCATAGATCAGCGTATCGGGCGTCGAGTAAACGGTAAGTAAGTATTTTACTGCGATTATGTAGCGAGCGAGTCGTACGGTTTTATAGCACAGTAAAGTAAAATAACTAGCGCTAGTCGACGGTGGAGGAAATGTGCGAAACTAGCGGTTTTTGGAAAATAATTGATTCGGTATACGTACAATTTACAATGAACGAAAATGTACACCGAACCAGCACGAACCGGAAGACGTGGCGTATGTAGGCCTCCCACTAGATGGACCGAAGACATTGTGAAAGTCGCGGACAAGCGGTAGGTGCTAACGACAGATTATCGTTCAGTGTGGCTCCAAGGGCCTTTGTTCGGCGGTGGAAGTCTTCTGGCTGATGATGATGAAGTATGTTCAACTTACCGCGCCGAGCTAGGGACGAGATACTTAATTAGGCGGTTCAAACAATTTTTTTTAATGATATAAAATTCATATAAAGGCGATTCTATTAAAGAGTTTACCTACCTATGGTATTTGGGGATCCTAATTTCGTGTAAGGATAATTATGTAGTACAGTCTCTCCAGCATATTGTAAAGGACTGGACACGGTACATCAAAAAAGAAAAGAAAAAAACGAGTGACGTGTTCGGTGAACATGTTTCGACCTTTTACCCAGGAATAACATTAACAGCCGAACACAAAAAAAAACCTTAATTTTTTTCCCGAATGCTTAAGATGGTTGGTAATGTTTTTGGGGTGTATGTAAGTATGTTTGTGTGTAATTATATTATAGCCTAAATGGCTTGACCAATTCTGACGAGTGAGGTGTCGTTGGTTTCGTCTTTATAACAGTTATAACAGTTGCGTATTTTCTTTTAATATTTTTTTTAATCTTACCAATATATCTGCGTTTTGCTATAAATAAAGTTGGAGGCGCCAGGCAATTTCATAATAATTTATTTTATAACTATATATTTACAAAAAAAAACTTGCTTTAGATTTAGATTTCGTTTGAAAATAATGTTGCACTGCAGCACAATAACGAGCTAGTAAAGAAAATCCGAGCGAATTTTCTCTAAATATTAGTAAAGTTTCCACTCCGTGTCACACCCTGACACGAGCGCGGTGTCGAATGTCGTGTCAAGTAAAAACGTTGATGTATACAGACGGTATGTAACGTGCGAAAAGTGCACCCTTTTAGCGAGCGTGGTGCGACATACAGCGGGGCACCGACGAGCGGCAGTAAGCGCGAGCGGGACAACCTAAACAAACCTCGGCATTGGAACTAGCTCTTAAAACGACAGCCCAAGAAGCATGTAATATATTTCCACCGTCCAATATGGATGGTAGTATTTTTGGAGTGGATGTACCAATGATATTTTACTAAAGAAAAACCTATAGATCACCTTCAAAAAGGCGTTCTGAATTCGGCTCGGCTGCAGTCTGTTTACAGCCGCCAAAGAGTGCGAAAGGAGATGCGAAAAGTAAGAGAGTAAAAAAGAATAGCTATAATGTAATCTGTCCGAAAGAACAGATTCGCGGTGTCATTTTAAGTGCGCTTAAATCGTATCTTTAGTAAAATATCATTGGGATGTACCTAATTTGAATTTTTGTGTGTTTCTATATAACCTCCTGTAGCCTTAACGGCTTGACCGATTTTGACAAGTGAGATGTCGTTGGATTTTTCTTCGCATAGGTGACATAGGCTATTCTTTCCCAGATGGGCTTTTTTTCTTCGATAATATTTAAACGAGTTTTTGTCTCCACAAATATATCTTATTTCCTAGTATAAGCGGCATTTACTGTTATAGTATCGATTCTGAGGAAGCACAAACTAAGTCAAAGGTTGCATACTTTTTCGTATTAGTTCAACTTACGGCCGCGCTCAGAGACGTTTATAAACTGTCACTAAGTAAATATTTTGAAAGGATTCCACGGTACCACAGAATAAATATCAGGAACAAGTCAGTACTTGAATATTTGGAAAGAAATAGGCAAGATTATTTATTATTATTTAATACTTTATTGCACACACATACAACGTGTTTGGTACAACAGGAGGACTTTATGCTAAAGCATTTTCTACCAGTCATCCCCGTGGTCGCAGAGAGGGAGATGTGGGCGTGCATCAAAAATCACGATTAACAATAAACTAAGAACATGAATGAAAAGGAAAAATAAATAATGACAATTGAAAACCAATTAAAAATTGACAAATACATTGATAAGATTTAGTTTTCTATTTTGATAAAAAAAAAAGAAGGGAAAAGGAATTTTTCGAGTCTTTTCTTTTCCTTCGCCAAATAAAAAATAATTAAATAATAAATAATATTTATTTTCACTCATTATTTGTTATATTGAAAAATGTTGAAAAAGTACAAATGACATAGCTGAGTTAGGGAAACTATACCTCCTTTATACATTTTTGTCTGAACAATACAGAGTTTATGTGTAATATTTGAGTGTGTGTTACTAGAATTCTCTTATATTATTCCGGGCGACATAGTTGTAGTAGCTAGTCCAATGTAAGCCTCGCTGAAACCTCGACCGCCCTCCTGCCACTCGCAGCTCCTCGGGACAAATATCGCGGGCTCACGACGTTTTCACAGATATTATACTTACTGCTTAAGCATTACATTTCTTTTTTTATACAATTGAGTGACGAGACGTGCAAGACGCTGATGGTAAGCGCCATGCTTGCTCGAAATAGTGCCGCGGAGAATTTAGAATTACACAATATGGAAACCTGCGTTGCATCGTTTTTAAAGGTTTTGTTAACCGGTCGCTTGTCATTGTTGTGACGACTAGGCCAGCAAGTCGCTCAACACATAACAATTCAATTCAATTTAATTTTATTGCAGATAAAAATAATCCACAGGTCGAACACACAAAATAAAGTCAACTAATATAATACTACACATCAAAATGACCAAAATCACATCAAAAACGCTTGCCCATAACAGTTTAGTGCCACTCAGAATTTTGAATTTTAACAGTGCAAAACCATGCGCGGCAATACACTGCGCTTGTCACCCTGGGATATTTGATGTTTAATCTCTTTGTGCCCAGTAATTACGTTGAAAACATTGCTCTTCAATCCGGAACACAGTAACGATTGCAACCCTACCGCTTGGCGGATAAATAACTGATAAAGGTGCGGTATTTCCACAAAAACGAATTTTCACATTATTGTTATTAAAGATACGTTACATACGTTATTTATGTCTGTTAATGATAAGATGTTTTTAATTATCTTAAAAATATACAAGTTGTTACTGAATAGTGCAACAATTTCAATATTCAATACAATATTCAGTATTGTTCGACCTTTCTGAAATATTTCCGATAGATACAATATAAAGTTTTTGGTAATTCACACTCTGCCTACAAGAATGAGCGAGTGAGATAGCTGTGGGACGACTAAATACCTTAATGACACACACATCAAAGATGCACACGGTAAGTTTAATCGTGAGTTCGTTCGAGCAATGCAATGCAATCGTCGTTTGATCGTGCGAATGATGGCTAGTTAGGATGCCGCCTTAGACCTCTCCACGAATAAGAGCAGCGCCCTTGTCATGTACGCTCGTGATTGAGATCCCATGCCGTCCTTTCCTGTCTCTTATCACTATACGAGCCCCACGCACTACTATCACAATGTCGGGTCATGTCTGGTTTTGGGAGGTCAACGGCAATGTCATAAGTTTGAATATTCTTCCAATCTAATACGAGTTTTAGAATTTTGTTTTTCTAAAAGTCCTTTATTAAGCCTTTAAGCAAGTAGGCGAAGGAGGACCGCCCTAAATCCCCTTGTGTGCTTTTAGAATGAGCTCTACTATCTTGCCTATTCATAAACGTATCTTATTTCATAACATCTAAAGCAGAAATTTTCTTAGAAATTGTTTTTTTTTATTACAGTTGTTGTACTAAATTGGCTTTTATTTCTTTGAGTTATGATATTATTTCGCGAGAAAACCCTGGCACTTTACCATTTACCAGAATACCTGAATAAACACCTACTTATTCCAGAGTTCTAGACTACCTCATAAGTATACAGGGTGTCGACAGAGCGATGAATTGCGGGCAGCTTGTTGGTAAAAAACATATACCTATAATATAATTTAGCTATGAAATGTAATCAATCTAATCAACCTTAGAATCGAGAAAAAAAGGTTATTATGGTTTAAGAAAATATTTTTCCAAAATAATTATTTACATTGATTTAGCAGAGAAAATAAAAATTTAAGTGTGCGGTCCGTATAGCCGTGATAACGTGACAAACATCCAGACAGACAGACACAAAGTCGCTTGAAAGACAAAGTTGATCCATTTTTGTACACTTTTGACGTTTTGTGTGGACTGACAGTAATGTAGGGAACTCTGAATCGCTCAAGCGAAGTTTTTTCCTTGAAACGAACGTATTCGTTTTAATACCTCGAAGCTTTATTAGTCCTGATATGACTACGGCTATATTCCTCTGAATTATAATATTAATTAAGATTAGGATAAGTTGCGACCTTTCGATAAAACAACCATTCGGAGAAAGATGTTCTAACTCAGAAAATTCGACCAAACGAGATTCGATGAAACTTATTACTTAGACAATTACCAGAGTCGGGTAACGGTAGTTACCCGTCGCAGAGCTCGCGGCTAACGAGGTTAACCATTTTATATTTTCATTAAACTGAAAATATCGCATCGTTACTCCATCGCGGCTAACTTGTTCGCCGTAAAATATTACCTCCTTGGAACACTGGAACACTGGAATGGATTAACTGGAACTTTATTTATAGTCATATTTTAATAATGGCCTTTTCAATAATGTCGCATTCATACCGCAGCTACTTTATAAAGCTTTTTTTTTTTAATACATTTAAAATTTGTCGCCGAGCGCCTAGTGTGCTCAGTTGAAAGCCAGGTCCCGTTCCAGGCTAGGTGTGGCTACCATCCTCGACAATAACATTCGGTACATTGTAGGTGAGTTGTTGTCAAATGTCTAGCCTGTCAAACATAAAAAAAATTGTTCGTCAATTATATAGAATTTTGAACTTCAATAGTTCAAAACCATGCGCGGCATTGCACTGAGCTCGTCTCCCTGACGTATTAGACATTAAACCTACCTCTATAGATATTTTTAGCAGTCGGGTAAAAAGGCCTAAGACTCCAATAAAGTAAAATGAATCAACTAGCTAGTAACAAAACAGAGCAAGTAGTAGTTTCCTATATGACACCCTCACCTATTCGACATTATTATTGTTATAATTATCTTCATTTTACCTTCTTTTTGTTACTTTACTTTATGTATGTAGTTATTATGTCGAATAAATTTTATTCTGTTCTATTCTATTCTATATACAATACAATACAATATAGCTTTATTATACACCAAAAAGACAAACTTAAAAATTAATGAACAATATATATGCACGATAGTAAACATTTTTCTCTTCTGTGTCACTGCGGTGCCGTGCACACTACTGCACAGTGCACTGTTTGATTGCACAAAGTGATGGCTCAAAGGTGCCAATCACTATTTTTTCGCAATACACGTATTTTTGTGAACAAGCTTTTACAGAACATAAAGCGGTTTTTTTTCCTCTCTTATTTTTTTGCTCCACACGACGTGTGTTTAGCAAGTGTCAAGTATTGTAGTATTTCAAGTGAAGTCAAATATATCACCATTAAAATAGGTCTCAGTCATAGTCTAAGTCAAGCAAAGTAATTCACGGTCAAGTCCACGTCATGCCCCAGTAAAGCGGCGGAGACTTTACTAGAGGTTTCAATCGAGTTATGGAAACAACACGAAGAGTATAACAACATTATACTATTCACCAACACTCGTGCACATTCACGAACACTTAATGGATAAAAATCCACTATTTTTACACATTAATACTCGAAATAACAAAAGTTTTGGAAAATAATAATGACGCGACATGACTTCTTCACGATTGTAAAAGTAAATTTTTGGACTCTTTGCGCAGACAATGTACGCAATTGAGTACGGTTATTTTACTGAAGTGTGGGTTTTCTTAAATTAATAGAAAGATTTGATATTTTTAAATGTTTTTTTACTAAAATAATGTTACTAACTTTAAATTTAATTTTGGCATTCAGCGCTGTAGTAGTTTGGATAGTTTCCTTTAGTTTTTATGTAATTTATTATTTAACTACCTGCGCCCCGCTGTTTCACCTGCTATTCTATAAGAACGGTTAAATTTTTCGGGATATAAAGTAGCCTACGTGTTTCCTATATGTTTCAAATCTGTTCAGCCGTTACAGAGTTGAACGGGAACAAACACACTTACATACTTACATATTTACATACTTATCTACTTACACAATTACACACTAACTTTCACATTTATAATATTAGTGCGATTAAGATACTTTCCGGATAAAAAACTCAGATCAGTCAGATAGACGTTCCTGTTAAAATAATTGTTGAAAAAATCATAAACCTCTTTTTTCCGTAGTAGAGTATAAAAGGATATATAATTGTAGTTTTTTTTTTTGCTTATGTCAATTGTTGTTAATGTAATCTGTATTGAAAACACAAAACAAAACTAAGATGCAACGAGCGCAGTTCTTATCTACGCCGTAGCATCTATCTACGGCGGCGTAGCTCCTGCCTACGGCGAGCTACATCGTAACTAGACTCTGAAGCGGTAGGACTTTTCTGCAGAGTCCACCTGGGAAACTACCACACCTTTGCCAGTTATTCGACCGCCAAGCAGTAGTGTGCAAGCATTACTGTGTTCCCGATTGAAGTTTGATGCTTTCAGTAAAATTACTGGGCAAAAAATATCTCAGGGTAAAGAGCGCATTGCATTGCCGCGCAGAATTTTAAACTAAGCTATTGAAAATTATAATTCTGGATGGCATTTTCATTATTTTTGCATTCTGTATTATGGACAAGCGCGGCGCTGCCGCTGTCGCGCGCAGATGAAATGAGAAGGCTTTAGCGCGCGCTATTCAAAAAACCAGATAATTACTAATTACATCAATCAAAATTCTGTGCGATGTAAAACTAGATATTATTATTACCTCACTATTAGTGTAAAAATCACTTGAATATACACTAGGGGCTCCGAGCAAATTATTTTTATCGAGAAAATGTCATGTCATCACGTTTTCCCGCCATGCAATACTAGATTACAGAACCAAAAAACAGGTATATCTCAAATAAAGTCTTTTAATCTCCATAACTAATGAGGGGTCATTAAAATAATCATTATAAATAGAAAAATCACGTTTTTATCAAAGCTTCATAACTCTAAAATAGCTGCTATCCTTTTCTCGCACAATTAAATGAAAAGAGACAGATAATTTGTCCTGTCAGATTAATTAAGTTCAATGAGAGTTACAAGAGAATAGCCGCCATTTTTTTTCCTCTTATATTTGGCTCCACACGTTGTGTATTTAGCCAGTGTCAAGTATTGTAATATTTCAAGTGAAGTCAAATATTTCAGAAATAAATAAGTCTCAGTCATAGTATAAGTCAAGCAAAGTAAGTCACGGTCAGTCAAAGTGGTGGGGACTTTACTAGAAGTTTCTATGAAGTTTTGGAAACTACACGAAGAGTCACGTTATTCACTAACACTCGTGCACGTTCACGAACAATTATTTAATGAATGAAAATCCACCATTTTTACACATTAACACTCGAAATAACACAAGTTTTGGAAAGTTACACATTGTTGCGACATGACTTCCTCACGTTCCTGCCAAAACTCTCATATCCGCCATTACTGCACCAGTAATGTACGTATTTAAGGGTGTCCACACACTTGACGTACGATCCACAATAAAACCCAACAATAAAACTCCATACGTAACAAACACCTGATATATTTCATTTTCTAACCTACTTAACATGGCAAATTTTACAGACGAATATAAAACCTTGTTTCCTTCCACATAAGTTCCATAATGAAGTGTAGTCGATCTGCCGAACAATTATATTGCTGCAAACGACTTGGAACTTTATCGCTAAAACATAAGATGTATAATAGAGTGTGATTAACAGCGGTTATAAAGATGTCAGCACAATGAATGGACTGAAATAAAGCGCGTAAAGAAAAATAGTATTGTGTTTTAAGTTAGACAGCTGAGGTTCATTTGAGTGTAAGCCGACGCAGCACAGAACAATGCTCAGTGGGTAAGGTTCACATTTCTACCACACGGAATAGATCAGGGCTATTTTTCTCTTATTTTGTGGCGCTACACGTTGGGTATTTAGCCAGTGTCAAGTACAATATTTTAAAATTAAAACAAGTCTCAGTCACAGTCAAGTCCAAGTCCTGCTACAGTAAGCTAGTAGATATTTCTTCTTCTGCTGCCTCTTGTCGTCCATTTTTGGACATAAGCGTCTCCCAATTGCTTCCACGACATCCGATTCTCTGCCTTAGCCATCCAGTCGAGGCCTGCGTGTCTTCGTGTGTCGTCAACCCAGCGCTTGGGTGCGCGGCCTGGTGGTCTGCTGTGTGCCCACGGTCTCCCACAACGTTGCGTGTCGTCCAGCGACGACTGCTCATACGAGATATACGGCCAGCTCAACTACATTTTCTTTCCGCAATAACGTCAACCAGATCTTTCAGCCTCGTTTTTCGCCTTGCGGTAATCCCAAGCATAGCTCGCTCCATCGCCCGTTGCGCGACTCTAAATTTTTCAGCTGACCGTTCGGTGAGAGCCATAGTTTCCGCGCCATAAGTAAAGACTGGCTGAAAGCATTCCTCGAACACCTTGGTCTTCAGTTTTAGTGGCAGCTTACTGCGCGATATTTGTTTGTTCGCGCCAAATGCTGCCCAGGCTTGGAATATTCGTCTTGACCTCTGCCTGGTTCCCGATTTTCATAGACTTTTTCTACCCGCATATTTATACGAAAGTAATGACGTAAATTCTCCCGCTTTTAAAAAAGAAATAAGGTACTTTCCGAGCAAGTGTTGTTCGTATAAAAGTTATTCTTATTAAGTTAAATCATCCATCATCATCATACTTAGACAAGGGTTACACAATTAAATATGAAACTAAAGAATAGTATTTCATTACAGTGTTTATTTTTTTTGTCAAATAAGAAAATGTAGTCCATGTCTGTGATACTCGTAGTAACCTAACCCACAGGGTCCATGACTGCAGCGTTAGAAAAAAGATATAAATCGCAGGCGACGTAATAAAGCGGGAGATATATGAACTGTCACCCGGAGCATCGACGGGCCTCTATAGTGGGGATGGGGATAAATCGGTGCGGCGTATGCACTGGGTCAGATCACGCCGCGTTTTTGATACATTATCGAAACTTAAGATGCCTGCGATACATTTTCGCGAAGCTATGTTAAACCAGAATTTACAAAAAAAATATTGTCATGTTATTAGTTTTACGTAATACAAGATACACAGTAAAAGCTAAATAAAACAAATAAATGCGAAAAGAAATTTTCCCTGCAACTAATTGTTTTTTTTATATATTACCGAGTAAAATAAAGTTCAAAGAAATAAGGTAAACTAAATAGACTATAGAAATAGATAGATTTATTTAATAGACACCAACATGATGTACGTCATTGTAACAAAGAAGGAGGCAAGCAATGGAAACAGGCTAAACGTCACCACAGTTATAGGTACAGGCTACATGAAACTAAGAAGCGAGCTATATATACTGTTCAGTACGAACAAAGAAACACAGATTTTGCTTGGAATCTGCTTATATTTTCTATAAATCTTTAACATGTAATAAATTGGTGTGTAGTTTAATTGAATGAAGTGAAGTAAGTGAGTGATTGAGTGAAAGAATGGATGAATGATTGCTGCGCGAATGGCGCGAGTTTGAAATGTGGGTTTAGTTGACATAGTATATTAGAAAACTGTATATTAGATTTAGTCTTTTAAATAGGTCGCGAAGACGGCGCGAACATATACTTAAATAATAATAGTCAACGACTTAAAGATATTTTTTATAAGTATACATAGTAAAGTGTGAATAAAGAAAGTCAGGTAAAATTACTCTTTGCTAATGCTAGAAATTCTTCTGCAAATCAATAATTTAAGAGAACTAAATCAAAGTATATTTTCGAGTTCTTGTTAATTAGAGATGTTTCGACACTGTGCGCGCGGTTATCACTTTAAGATTGTAGCTGAAGGTTCAAACAAAAAAAATAAATGCGTGTACATAAAAAATAAACAAACTTTAAATACCTACTATAATATGGTATGGAGAGGTCTTTATTCATTTTACATAAGTATGTCAGTATGTTTGTTCCCATTCAATTCTGTAACAGCTGAACGGATTTGAATGAAATTTGGTATGGATGTAGCTTATACCCTGGATTAACACATACGCTACCCCAGGTTCTTATCCCGGAAAAGTATTCAGTTCTGTACAATAGCGGGTGAAACCGCCTCGCTATATTTTGTAACAAAGAAAACGCAGCGTTAATCTGACTCAGTGCGTACCAACAGGACATCTCCCAATGAAAATAATAAAATGTTCCCAGAAAATATCGGACATTTGCTGACACAGAATTCTAACTGACTCGTCCACTGAAACTCGACCTCTGGAAACTATCAAAAGGGCTCACTGCCTGTGTATTTCGCACAGGGCCAGGGGTCAGGCGCGTCCGGCGGCGATATGAGCGCTCGCGTTATTGACGCGGGTACCTGACGTACAATCATTCAATCTGATATCGCTCTGGGTCGGTTTACTTTACGGGATGGAGAAGGGTTGAAGGTTTCATTAAACTGGTTTTTGCTAGTTTCTGCTCTCAAAAATGAATTACTGAGTTAGAACTTCTTAGAACACCCTTTCTTCCCATCACACTAAAATAACTGCAGAAGTTTGCGTGTGAGTTTGTTATTACTTAACTACGTAAGTGAAGATTAGGATTTAGAGTAAATTGGCATGGAGCTAACTGAACCTATCACTGGATTATAGCATATGCTTTTGGTATTGTACACTAGCTACTTCCCGCGGTTTCAGTAAGAATATTCTAGTGCTCCAGTTTTTCCGCGTCAAAAAGTAATCCGTCCTCTTAATGCATGTTTAGTTAAGCGACATTAATTTTAAGTTCTGTCGTAAAAAACATATCTAACAGACAAAGTAAGACAAGGTAAAGACACAGAGCTAAATTAGTTCGTTTCGCATTTTACATTATTAGGTTTTACCCGCGGCTTCACCCCCGCTGTGAATAAACAAAACAAAGACTTAGTCGCTCAGGTTTAGTTTAGCTTTCTATCTGTAAAAGAATTTCAGAATTGGTTCAGTAGTTCCAGAGATTAACTTCTACAAATTTAAATGAATCAAAATTTAAGAAAGTTCCCAAAAGGTACACTGACAAGGCGGGCATATTATAATGTAGGTCAGACACTAAGGTTTGGAACCTGCCCATACAAACTGGTACGATTGAAATGTAAATGTAGGTATATCTAATATTAAGGAGACTTGTCCAAGCGAATGTCAATTCCTATGGAATAAAAGATTTTTGACTTTAACTTTTATAAACAAAGTATATCTTTTAAAAATATAAATTATAGGTTATTACAGACAGACACAATGGAAGATTTATTATTGAGTGACCTCTTTGTTTTTATGAGTAAAATTCAAAGTAAAATCTCACAGAAAACTAATATATTGTAAAGGACACACAAAGGTTTTAATTTTGCAAACGTTTCTATTCTAGACAAAACCTCCTCGACCCTGTACAATTTCTTGTCTATCACCCTCTCGCCTTCCAAATGGCTTCTGTCTGATTGAAAAAGCGAGAGGCAAACAATCGTGATCCGAACATGTGGCTTTTGTGACCGCATTAGATTAATGTAGTGTATAGAAGGGACATATGTTGACAACCAGAATGGGTTAGTTGGTCGCGCGTATGCCCGAGTAGATCCCGAGTTCAATTCTCGACCAGGCCCTAGGGTGTATTTGAACCCTGTCAATAAGGATTTGACTCGAGTGTGTATACTTTCCGTCTGCGTCTTCTACAGTCAGGATGACAGAGAGAGTGCAAATATTGCATCGAATCCTTTCCGAATGGACTCGTTTTTCGAAAAAAACCTTTTTTTTTTATATATATTTACCTGTTGTGGGCCTGACTCTTAATTCTTTAAGTACTATTTATGTACTATAGGATATATTTGGGATTCAAAAGTTTGAATGGGCATATCTTCACTTTTTAAATCATTGCGTGAGACTTTAGAAATGAATCTGATTCTATAAGTTGAGTAGTAACAAAACATTACTCCAACTGGAGCAGTAGGAACGATACACCAAAAATGCTCACGACTCGGCAGGACACCTTCCCAGTTATGCAGCCGGCGAGCAGTAGTGTGCAAATATAACTGTGCTTCGTATTGAAGGACCATGTTTCGAGTAATATTACTGAACTTCTAATAAAATATCTCAAGGTGTCGAGCGCAGCGCATGGTTTTGAACTTTTAAGGGCCAGCTCGATGCTTACCATCAAGCGATAACACGGAGATGTTGGAAATTAGCTAGCAACCTGTAGTAGGCAGCTTTCTTATAACCTACTTGATGATGATGATGAATACAATCAACCAAAAAAAAAATGTTTGGAAAAGTTTTATCCTTGTATATTTTGGGTGCAAAAAGCTCCGGGCCACCGCGTTCCTTCTCATTTGAAACAGCGTAATGTTATTGTCATTTGGAGCCTTAATTTAAACGTCATTGTTTTTATTTTGGGAGAAAAAAAACGAATTATTACAAGTCATAGAACGAAGATAAACACCTTCGTTTGGTCCTTCGTTCTTCGTTCTGTATAAATTTAGAGAAACTGCTTGCGATAAATTGTATTAAATGACCAATAAACCTGTATAAAAAAACACAACGTTAAACCGTTCTGTCCTTTGTTGTGCAAATGTTCTATGACAGAATGACCTCTCGCCGCGGATGGTTGCCGCCGATATCGCGCGGCCCTGTGTGTTTACTTTACTTGTAGTTGTAGCCTATACGAGATCTCGTTGACTCCGCACATTTCCAGTTCCTTGTACTAACCTCCTCGCGAAATTGTTTCTACGCAACTACCCAAGAAGGATGGCAATGTTTTTGAGATGTTTTTGTTTGAATTACTAGCTGCGCCCCGCGGCTTCATCCGCTATTCTAAAGTAACGAATAGTTTTCCGGGATAAAACGTAGCCTATTAATCCAGGATATAAGCTACCTCCATACCAAAATTTCATTCAAATCGGTTCAGCCGCTACAGAGTTGTAGGGGAACAAACATTACATACTTACACATAAACTTTCGCATTTAATATTAGTGTGATGTAATCTAGGAGCTCCTGTCATTTTCAAAAACTTATCAGAGTGCCGAGTGCGATTTTTTGTAATTGCGTTTACCTATTCGATCGCGTTTACGTTAACTATATTTATATGAAGTAAAAGCAGTGCCACCTAGATGACGCTAGATGGCGCTGCTTTTATTTCATACAAAATTTACATAATGTTAACGCGATCGAGTAAACGCATTTGAACAATCTCGCACCCGGCACTCGGAGCGCCTGGTTGACGCGACGCGACACGGAAAATACTGGCGCTTGTTTGGCGCAACGCGTTTTGTTTTATTTTTTTCAATTAACACACGTAACACATGACATTTTTCTGTAATTTTTTATTCAATAGAATATAATAAATAAATAAATAACGCCTTTACATTGATAAATCCGCACTAGGGTACGCAGTACGCAACGAGTTACAACAATACCATTGAACTAGTGGGATAATAAAGTTTTAACAGTTCTATGACGTCACAGCACCCCAAAACTAATGGGAGTTGCCGCTTGCACCCACACCCAGGGCATATATTTAAATTCATAATTCAGACACCCACCCGGCCGGGTATCTATCCAGGAACCACCTGCTCACAAAACAGACGCGCTCCTAACTTAGCCAGGAGGCTCGTCAAATATTACGAAAATATCATCAAAATTTTTTCATAAAAATGCTGTTCAAATTCTACCCTGGGTTAGGTTAATAAGCTTCGCCACGACAATATATTTGAACGCGACACGACAACCACTAGCCTTGAAGGCCTTGAATATTTCAACCGACTCCAAAGGATGACGTTCTCAAGTCAACAGAGTCTTATTTTATGGAAATACCAAATATATCCGCGATTTAGTGGTAGGACCAGTTTGCAGGGTCCTCCTTGGCATGTGCCACACCTTTGCCAGTTATTCAACAGCAAAGCAGTAGTGTGCAAATATTACTGTGTTCCGGATTGAACGGCATTATTTTCCTATAAAATTATAAATATGATTAACTTACACTTCGGCGACAAGCGCCACTCTTACCATCAGGCGAGCAACTTGTTCATCTTGACATATATTCACTTTTTTTAAATTATTTACCGTAGATCAAAAGATAAATGACATAGGTAACGGTAAGGTACGGCAGGTACCTTCTGTCTCTGACGGTACAAAGTAGTTAATGCAAGTGACCTTTCTAATGTTAGACCAAATGTAAGGACGCGACGTCTATCCTCCCCCAGTCCCCCAGTCCCCCAGTCGCCCAGTCGCCCAGTCCCCCAGTCCCCGAGTCCCCGAGTCCCCGAGGGAGTAATATCTAGATTTCTCTATTATTGTTTCTGCCTAGACTAGATTGTTTTCCAATTGTGAAACGAAGCCACAATTTATTATGCTAATTGAAATTTACATACAAAAACTTTCTGCTTTTAATTTGGCCGAATTCTACCGATTGTAATGATATTACTATTAAAACAAAAACAAAACCCGACAACAAAATATAGCTTATGTCACTCCGGATATAAAGAAAAAGCCAACGACACCTCTTTCGTCAAACTTGGTCGAGCTGTATATAGAAGGTACACAAAGTAATATAGGAACACAGAAACATAAATACTTAAATAAATAAAAATATAGTACAAATACGCAGGCCCTAACCACTGGATAGAATTTCACAACCCGCAAATTCTGTCTACTGAGCGCCATTATATACCCAGGATGGTAAAGGAAGCGATTGAAATCTCAAAATACCGAAATTTCAATCGAGGTGATGGATTTCAACTTGCCAGTGCGTGGAATCCAGTGTTAGGTGGCCTGATAAGTAAAGGTACGCGTCCACAATATGACCAAAATACAATGCGTAGTGATACTGTGAGTGTGTATTTTCGAGACTTGCAATCGAATTCTAGTATCAGTGGTACCCGTAGCAAAAGACTGAGAAAGGGGGTAGATCGGTTTGTGTGCTCCTAAATTTCGTAACTTTTTATCATCCACCCGCATCTTCAGTCTACCCGTGAACATGGCGCATGCAACTGTGCCGAAATATCGGGAACTCAACAAAAATAATAACCGTGGTAAATATCCCGTGAGTACTAATAGTAATACAAATTACTTTAGAATTGTACCAAAAATATTAACCTCCTTCTAGGCATCATCATCTTCAGCCAGAAGAGGTCCACTGCTTAACATAGACCTCCCCCTTAGACCGCCACACCGACCTTCAACGTGCCACTTGCTTCCACCGGCTGCCTGCAACATTCACAGTGTCGTTGGTCCACCTTGTGGGAGGCCTGCCCACGTTGCGCCTTCCAGTTCGTGGTCGCCACTCAAGAACCTTTCTTCCCCGTCGGTTATCGGTTCTTCGAGTGTTCTTCGAAACTCGCATTATGATTAGGAACAAACATAATAACATTGAGAAAAAAAAATGCTGCTCCATAGATCATTGATCCTCGATGAAATGTTATATGCCACAGCTGGTTTTTTTTTCGCGTTTTCGTTGTTTGTCCCATAAAAGTGACCAGAAGAACCCAAGAACAGTGACATTCTAGAATATATCCATCGTCTAACCGTCGTCCTGTAGATATTTTAATAATCGTCCAATAGAAAGAGATCTACTCGGATTTTATTAACTGTTTTATGAATATTGAAAAGCCATTTGAATATTAAATTTTATAGATTTTAGTGTGGTAATACCAACGACTGCTGTTTGACTTTGGTCCTGTCTCCTGTTCGTGCAATAATCACGAGAGGATTTAAAATTATGAGCTCTAATGTACTTAATTATCGAGATGCGCGGGAAAACCACATTTTTATTTTTTTCACTTAATGCGATATAAACAATACGATTCGCAAATGCCACTCGCGGCCATCATGTCGCAGGCGACCTCTAACAAACTGATTAACTTTTCTTTTGTACGAGGCCGGGCTTCAACATGAAGCCTGTTCAGCATCAACGTCTTACGCAGGGATTTTCTGAAAGGGTACGCAAAGCCGAAAGGGGCTTAAAATAACCATCATTATGAATTACTAAGAGTAGTTCGCGCCTAACAGGGACCTCGTGAACTCTATAACATTACAATCCCTTGGCAAATTTTGCTCAACAACAAACTTAAAAATTGTATTGAAATGAATCACTTGCTTACAAAATTTTATGAATCAACGATTCGCAAGTAATCTTTGGATAATATAAAAACACATACTTTGCTTCGCTCAGTCAATTACTACAAGACCAAACATGATCTCGAAAAATCATCAGCGTTTCCAAGCATTTTATTAAGTGTGAGTGAAATAACCTTTGTCCATGGCATAGCCGATTCATTCTTGTGATTTCAGAGTTGCCCCTTTCGGCTTATCGTACCCTTTCCGAATGAACTTGTATACTCACTCAGAGGGCGCGGGTGTGCGTTACGAGGTGAAATAACCGTGGAAGTATACGCACTCCGCCCGGGCAGGGCACACAGCTATGTCGCACAACCTGCTTCTCCTGGTTTAACACTATCACAAACTTTACCTACATTTCTGAAAACTGTAGATTATCCGTGAATTCTCGAACAATTTTCACCATTATGTACCCGACTGCGGATTAAGAAGAGTTATGATTTGGACGATCTAAGTGCGTATGAAATCTGTGAGGCCTTCGCTTTGTTCGGTCAACAAAACAATGACATACAGACAGCGTTTTTTTTATAGTATAGTGATAAAAGTATGAACCCATTCACGATATCGTTATCGATATGTGCGTCGTTACGGTTATCGTTCCGGTCGACGCCGTTACCGTATTTTTTTTACGGCGCAGAATATCTCCGTTACGTTACGAGGGAACTTTTAATGAGATTTGTGAATCAGTTACGTGAGACGGGGTTTTATCCATCAAAGCTGTGGTATTGGCATATTTTATCATTTTATGGTTTGTTAACAATTATTTTAATTTAATGTGTGAAGATTGTTTTGGTATATTTTTGGTTTTGTTCTCTAGCCATTATGTGTATGTGGACCAAGTCTAAAATAAATTGTTTGATTTCATAAAATAAAAAAAAACTCTTTTTATGTAGTTACTATAAGTTGCATATTTAAATGCAAGTTAGTGACGCGTGACGAGTAGATTGTCCGTCACAGTGTCCAAAGAAAGTTTTTTTCACACATTTTAATTTAAGATCAGCATCTCATTCATGACCGTTCGATAACCTGTAATGTTTTATCAACTTTTCCTTAGCTAGTAGGGCCCGTGCGAGAATGGGCCAAACCACATAGTTCTTAATCTCCGCCGTCTTGTCCATACAAAAAGCGTAGTCTGATACCCACCCCTAAATGTTATCCCATTACGATGTTTTTTATATGTTATCTACACCGTGGAAAACTATGCTTGTATTTTTTTTTTTTTGATTGATTTGGACGGTCTATGTGTATGTGGTATCTGAGGCCTTTGCTTTGCTCAGTCAATAAAATAGTGTCATGTCACTACAATGAGAGTTCACTTAGCGTATGACCTCACTTGCGCGTTTCGTTGTCCATCGAGTTTGACGTTTCTAATAGAAAAATTAAATGTTTTTTGTCGGTGGAAATGCCTTATATTAATCGACAACAAATTAATGTCTTTTGTGGAACGCTAAAATACCGCACTCGCGTTGCTGGCCCTCAAATGTTCTACATAAGGTAGAAAACAGCCAACAGTCAGGTATTCTCAGAATGTAGCTCTGGCGTCACACAAGCATATAACTCATACTATTTACGTAAACCGACACGATGCGACATGCGACGCCACGCAACGCCATGTGTCGCCACCCGACGACACGCGACGCGACAACAAGCGGCTTAATATAATACGTGATACACATGTCATTGCAAAACTCGCTCGACCCTACTTTGTGCCTTATTTGTGCCTTTATAATAACTTTATTTAAGTAGATATTTTCGTGCAAAACAAAACAACAAAACTAAGCGAGTTGCGAGTTTGATATTTCAATGAAAGGTTTTTAAAGAAAGATTGAAGAATTTTAAGATGCAGGGAAAATGAAAAACGTACGCAAAACTGTTTCTCTTTATCTTCACTTCTTCAAGGGAAAGAAAAACCGATATAAGTATATTAAAATTAGAATAAACGCCTAGTGTACAAAGGGTCGCATCAACCGTATGCAAGTTATCCTCGGACAAATACAAGAACACATATAACAAGGTACAAATATACATACCTGCAAACAAACGCCGAATTGTTTCTGTAGAATCTAGGACTGTCGCTTCGCTCGGATTTTTTTAAATAAAAAAATAGAAATATTGTTATAGACAGATATGGACATGGAAAAGTCAAGTTGATATATAGTTGTTAGGGTTTGGTTTAAGACAGATCTCAGAGTTTACTGGGACAAATCGGCTTTTGTATGTATGTTTGTGTGTATATTTGTCCGATGATAACTTGCGAACCATTGATCCGATCTTCATGAAATTTTGTAAGCAAGTAGTTCATTTCAACACAATTTTTAAGTTCAAATATGAGCTGAATCGTTCTAGGAGTTGTGAAGATATAGGGGCCGCGAGGTCTCAGTTCGCCGCGAACTACTAGTTTTATAAATTCGTTTGACCACAGCTCCCTAGACAATCACACCTCAACGAAGACAATCACACCTCAACTCGAATGACACCGGGTTACACCGGCGACTCCCGCTCCCCACCTCCAATCAAACCGCGAGCTTCGAAAAATACAATTTGACGAGCGACATACATACGTACATATAGTCGACACATTCAATTACGTCAGTCTGTCTGTCACACGAAGTGCTATCATCACGTTGGGACCTTACACGAGGTCTGATAAACCACAGTAGGTGAACTTTATACGTTGCAGGACGATTTGGGGTTACAACTAATTATTTACTAATTCTTCTATAAATAAAAAAACAATAAAGAGTTAGATATTTCCGACACAAATACTTCAGAATAATATAGCTGGTGGTACTTGGTGGAGCTTCTTGCTACACCTTTACCTTTCTTGTGTTCCGTAGCAAACTAGAAACTTTTAGTTTCCCCATGTCCGTCTGAATGTACTTATCATTTGAATAATATTATACTAACCAAGGAAAATGCAGAACCTTGAAAGGCGGATATAAAAAAAAGTTAACCTCCGTAATGATTAAAATGAATTTTCTTTTTTAAATATACTTATTGAAGCAAAATTCTAATTAATAGTGAAAATACTAAAATTGTTTTTTTTTTTTTAAGTCATGTCCCATTTTTTAAAAATTTCTGTACAAACTAGCCATTTTCAATTTTAACACGTGGTTAATTATAAAACTTAAAGGATTTTTTTAACGGTCACCGTTTTTGTGATTATACACCATCAGTTGTGAAAGTCTTTCCTGTTACGTACAGTCCGCGGGTCTTTGGTATGCTTGCACTCTAATATAAATACCTTTGATAGTAAGACACAACCCTCTCCATTCGCTTCACTGTGCCAACAATGGTTTGACAAATTCGTGTCGCGCGCGGGGTGTCACAGACAACTTTCATTGACGAAAAATCGTACGGAAAATTGGTCTCGAGTGATTGGCGCCTGGAGGTGACAACCCTAGATTGGATTTATTTTCTTTAAACTCGACCGATAGCTGGAGGTCTCGAGAGGGCCTTGAGGCCTTGACAATAGAGATTCATTTGATTGTATTTTTTAACATTAAAATCGACTTCTTTATGACGCATTTAGGTGGAAAATTAGTTTTATCTGAAGAAAAATAAAATATATCTCAAAAATACAAACAACGAAAACATAAATTATACGTATTTTCACCAACAAATCTAATAAAAATTCAATATATTCAAATAAATGTTGTCAAAAAGCGAGATTACATTGTCACCCAGTCCTAACCTAATATCAAGTTTCAAGTCTCTAGTTACCAGCTTGCTGGCCTTAGTCGTGACGAGCGAGTATCCGTAGTTGTTGAAACCGTGCAGTCACTACAAGTGAAGCATGCCTTGTGGAAACGGTTCGACAATCAGCCATAAATAAATCCCTGACGTCATCGGCGGAGTACAAGGAGCTAATTTTTATCCGATCTCCCGTGACCGGTCTCGGGGGATGATTTCAAACCGCAGCCACCCCCCGCCCGACGCAGATTACGCTACGGCAGAATGCTATAATGTAAGTAGATTTGTTTTAACGTCCTTTCTCAAATGGTATGGTGTATCACAAATAATCCAACCAAGACAGAACAACTGCGCAGCTTATATAAAGCGCCGTTCTCACTTTTGGGACGGCTCTGCGGTCGTCACCCGGAGTTAATAATATGCAACAAAAATCAGGTACTATTAATCTTATGTACTATTTGATTTTATAACACTGCGTCGCGTCGCTTACCCGCATAGTGTAACACCGGCCTCCTCTGTGCCGTTCGGGCCGGTACCGAGTCACTTTATTAGCCTCAGAGAGCAACACTGGCCTCCACCGGGCCGGTCGGGCCGGTACCGAGTTGCTTTATGCTTAGCCGCTATTCTAAGACATTTTACATGGAATACACTTGCGTACAGATTTGCAGATCAATTTGTAGAGACAGACAAGTAGACCTATTGTTTTTTTAATAACTATGTCGCAATCTAGTCGTATCTAAGACGCCAGCGCCCTCTGCCAGCGCTCGATGGAGTTAGTGGCCGAGCGGCCGACCGGTGGTCAACTTGAAAACTGGCAATGCGAGACACTTTTTTATTGGCTGTCGGCTTGTGCGGTAGAGACTGAACCGTCGCGCGTTTCGTTATACATACCTAGCGATACTAGCTGTTCTGTTGTTATCGGCTCAGTATTCTAATAATTATCGAAGACACTATAATCTGATTGAGTGTACACCAGTTTGTTTTGCTGTTCCAACACTACCCACCGACGCCCACTGCTAGAAGACCAGGAATCATGAGCGCTAACGATAACGGTGATCCACCTCATTCGTCAACTATATAAATATTGAAAAAATCAGATTTCCAACCAGATAGTATATTACAACATTAATTTTAAATTATTTCAGTTTTGACAATAATAATGGCGACGAATTTTTGATAATTTCTATAATATCATTTTTGCAGATCTGTGCTGAATGCTCTGATTGTGATAGTAATAGTGCGGGAGCGGGAGCCCGCATGCATAGTGCGAGTAAGTTGGCACGAGAAGGATGACATGCTAACACAATCAAAATCAAGAACGTTCGTAATATAATTATCATATCATGATCACGACAGCAGGTGTTGTCCTTCTGGAAGAAACAATACTCTGTGTTTAATGTTAATGACTCCATCGGACCGGCTCCTATTGTCGTGGGTCATTATAAAGCAACACAATGGGATTTTTGAGGTAAGGGTTCGGCACAGAATAGATAATAGTAGCTTTAGGGTCACAATACGGATTGTTTTTCTGGGTTTGTTTGGTTTGTAATTGGACATTGTTTTAAGGGGTTAATAACCGACCCATTTCAACCCCTTTTGATAATTTAAAAAAATGTTGACAGGATTTTTAAGTGATAGATGTATACCTCCATTGTTGACCGAGTGAAGCGAAGGCCTCAGAGCCTTTTTTTTTTTTTTTTTTTTTTTGTACATGGGGAAAATGCACTTACGCATACCCATCCGCTGGGTGGGCAGACGGGTTATGTCGGACTCGACGTCGCATAAGACGCGACGCCCCTACCGACTAAAAACCCCACGATGTTCCGTCGGCAACGGAATGCAAACAGGGCCGCGGGATCGCTCGCGCACTCTCCGCAGCCCTGTTTTCCGACGTCCACCCTCATTACACAGGGGTGGACCCACCTCAGGAGGGGAGCGCCCTCCATCCGTTTCGAGCGAAAACGTTCGCCATCCAGCCTCTGGGGGGCCCTAGGTGAGGGAGACAACGGGTGCCCCCGCATCCGTCGCCTCAGGCTCCCCAAGCGGAGACGGAGTAAGAGCCCGGCTGGCTCGCCTCCGTGTCCGCGCTCTCCGGAGCGGGTGAGCGAGAGGATCTCTCTCTCTCTCACGCTCCTCGGTCTCCCTCTGCGACATCACAACCTCGCAGAAAGAGACCATCGCCTCCCATGACCCCTCGTCGTCAACCATTCGATCCAGAATAGTTGGCAACGAGAGGTCCGCACCCACGACCGCAATCAGGTCCAGACGCGGCTCCGCCGCCCCCGGGCACACCTCCAGCACATGCTGCGCGGTTTCTTCCACGCAGCCGCACTGGTGGCACACCGGGGTCGCTTCCCTCCGGGCCACGTTGCACAGGTACCTCCCGAGGCATCCATGCCCCGTGAGTACCTGCGTCAACCGGAAGGTCAGCGCCCCATGCCCTCTATGGATCCACTCCTCGAGTACGGGCCGAACCGCTTCGAGAAATCGAATGGCTCCGGCCCCCCTCCGTAGATCCACGGCCAACCGCCTGCTCCAGGACTCCAGAGCAGCATCTCTGGCGTCCGTCCTCCATCGCTGCACCTCGCGCGGAATAGGGCGAAGGTCCTCCCCCCGTGCCTGCGCCCTGCGCCAGAACACTGAGGAGAGGACCTCGGCCTCCAGGTCCCAGGGAAGGGACCCGGCGAGGACGCAGGCCACCTCGTGTGAGAGCGTGCGGTAACCCCTGCACACTCTCACCGCCATGACCCTCTGGGCTCTGTAAAGCAGAGCGGTCTCCCTGGAGCCGAGGGAGCCCGCCCATACAGGAGCACCGTAGAGGGCCATCGAGCGCACTACTGCCATATAGAGGCGACGGCAGCTCCCATTCCCACCCCTAAGATTCGGGAGGAGACGGCTCAGCGCAGCCGCTGTCCCCACGAGTCCGGGGACCAGCTGCGCGAAGTGTGGCCCAAATCTCCACCTGCTGTCGAGTACTATGCCGAGATATTTCATCGTTGTCCCGACAGCAATGGTGTTTCCTCCCACTACGATGGTGGAGCCCGCAGGTGGCGCCCTCCGAGGACCATGAAAGCAGATGGCCTCGGATTTGTGGAGCGCCACCTCCAGGCCCAGTCGCCGGATCCTGGCCACCACCGCCGCAACTGCGGCTGTGGCCAGGACAGACGCCTCCCTATACGTCCTCCCCCGAGCGGCTACCAGAGTGTCGTCGGCGTAGCAAACAACATCGACGCCACTCAGGTTAGCGCCTCTTAGCACCCAGTCGTATCCGATGTTCCACAAGCGGGGGCCCATGACTGACCCCTGTGGAACACCACGCGTCATCGGGCTCCGAGCTTCCCCCTCCCTTGTTGGGTAGACTACCTCTCTATCAGACAGGTAGTCCCGGATGAGGCGTTGGAGGTACTGGGGCACATCGTGGTACCCCAATGCCTCCAAGATCGTGCTCCACGGCAGGCTGTTAAAGGCGTTAGCGATGTCTAGCGACACCGCTAACATGACCCCACCCCTGGAGCACGCCTTCTCGGAGAGGTCGCGGATACAGGATATTGCATCGACCGTCGAGCAACCTCTCCGAAACCCGAACTGGGTATCTGCCAAATCCGGGCCGTCGACCTCAAGATGCTTGACGAGGCGGGCAGCCACAACACGCTCCAGAAGCTTGCCCGCCTCGTCAAGCAACACAATCGGACGATAGCCTGTTGGCTCATCCGCCGGGCGGCCCTCCTTCCGCAGCAGGACGAGTCGTCCCCTCTTCCACAGCTTGGGGAACCTGCCTTCTCGCATGCAGCGATCGAAGAGGGCTCTCATGCGGGGCTCCAAAGCCTCTTGAGCGAGGGCCCACGCGCGACCTGGAATGCCATCAGGTCCTGGCGCCGTGTTCTTGGCCCTCATCCTCAAGACAGCCGCACCCAGCTCCCCCTGTGAGATCTCAGGCACGTCCTCTTCGTACTCTCGGGTCGCCCTCGAAGGTGAAGCCATGGTGGGAGGGACAAAATCGGTCCCCGGACTACCGGGGAACAGTCCCTCGACTACCCGCCTGAGCACTGTCAGTTGTAGGGTGCTGGTGACGGGAGGAGCCCAGGGGCGAAGCTTCTGCCTCGCCAACCTGTACGGCCGCCCCCACGGGTCCAGCTCCAGCGACTCCAGCAACTGCTGCCAGGCCTCTGCCTTTGCCTGACTGATTGCCACGCGGAGGGCCTTGGACGCCTCTCTGTAGACGACGTAGAGGGCGTCTGACACGGCTGTCTCCTGGCGCCTCCTCCTCCGGTATCGCTGATAGCGGCGGCGCCTCACCACGCACTGGCGGCGGAACTCGGCAATCTCCTCAGACCACCAGTAGACCTGGCGTCTACCCTGTGGTGCTCTCTTGCGAGGCATGGCGACATCGCAGACATGTGCCATGGCGTCGCAAAGTCTGCCGGCCTCCGTGTCCAGGTCCACTGGCTCCGAGGGTAGGGCGTTCCACGACTGGACAAGAGCTGCCTCCTGCAGCAGCTCTTGGTCCAGTCGATTAAGAGCCCACCGTGGACCAACCGCAGGTGCAGGACGTGCACCAGATTCCGCTGAAGATGAGGAGACGCTGAACCGGATGTAGCGGTGATCTGATAGCGTCTCCGCGTCCACCAACACCTCCCAGTCCGAGACCCGCACGGCAAGCTCAGGCGAAGCAAAGGTCACATCGACCACAGACCCGCCCGATCGCCGGACGCAAGTGAGGGTGGAACCCCGGTTGAGGACGCACATTCCCGCCTCTGCCAGCCACTCGCCAACTGCCTCACCCCTCGCGTCCGTCCTCAGAGACCCCCACGTCGTAGATTTGGCGTTGAGGTCTCCGAGGACGATGACCGGCCGGGGTCGACTTTGGCTGACCAGGGTCGCTACCTCGCCGAGGAATACCTCGAATTCTGCGAGGACTCTATTGGGGGAGAAGTAAACCCCCACAATAATCATCTCACCAACCAGAGCCGCAACAAGCCCCCTGCCCCTCACCACACCATCGAGGGAAGGGGAATGGGCCGGCGACTGGGTGGTGATCGCCACCAAGCCGTCGAGATCCCCGACCCAGTCAGCCCTGGGTGGGACCCGATACGGCTCGGTGACCACAGCGACCTGAATCAACCGCTCTGCCAGACTCTGGAGTAGAATATCCTGAGCCCTGGCAGAGTGGTTAATGTTAGCCTGGAGGAAAGATAGGGCCATACTAATTTTCCTCCATGGACCCCGCCTGCTCCGTTAAGGGGCGAGTCGGTTGCGACTTGGCCTCAGCCTCAGTCGCAGCTTTCTTCCTTCTCGCCCCTTTCTTGGACGGGGGCTTGGCACAAGCCTTGCCCCCGGAGAGGTGGTTCGCCGGTTTCCCAGCTGCTGCACATAGTGTGCAGTGCGGTGCAGCAGAACAATCACTAGCTTTGTGAGCCTTCTTACCGCAGCGATAACACTCATCGCTGCGGTCCACCTCTGACTTGCATTGGGCCCTGACGTGTCCCAGTGCAAGGCACCGATAGCATCGGCGGGGTCGGGCTTCCAACAGCTGAACCCTTGCCGCTACCCAGCCCACGAGAAGCCTGCCGCCACTTGCCATAATTTTTTTGGCGGCCGTCACAGGGCACCGCGCTATGGCGGTGCCCATGCCTGCCGCACCTTTTTTAATTTCGCCGGCTTTTATGTCCGGGATTCCACACTCCCCGGCCTTGGCGAGACTCTTTACTAGCTCGGCGGGGGCGATTGAATCATCAAGGCCGCTCACCCGCAAGTCTGTTGTGGTGATCGGCCTTGAGACCCGAATTTCCTCTTCCGCCCCTATGAACACCTCCCGACGCTTTGCAGCCAGAGTGTCAGCTTTCTCGCTCTGCTCTGAGCCGGAAATCTCGAGGATGCGGCCTCCGGTGGCCGCAGTCCTCATCTTCATAGGCGGCACTCCAAGGGCCTCCAGGTCAATTTGGCCTTTTGCTGTCTCTAGGACCTTGGAGTAAGTCAAGCCTTTTTCCACCGCCCCCGGCATCAGTGTAATGACAACGGCTGCAGTGCGACGGGAGCGGAGCTTGGCCACCTCTGGCTTTGCAGATCGGGACCGAACTTGTGGAGTCAGGTTTTTTACTGCTTGGTACCGCTCGGGCCGTGAACTCAGAGGTCCCCGCTCCTTCCGCCTCAATCCCCGCCCTATCACCTTAGTCCAGGGCTGGAGTAGAGCCTGCGGCAATGGAGCCGGTGGCTCCAATGGGCGATCGACCAGTCCAGCGGCTTCAGCGTTGGCGGCTCTCCCTTTCTGGGCACCCTTTCCTACACCTTTGCCCTTACCTTTGTTGGACTTAGTCTCCGGTGTCGGAACCCGAGAAGAGAGAGGCGCAGGAGAATCTACCTTCTGGCTGGCACCAATCGCATTCTCTTTCCTTCGCATGTCAGCAGCAAGAGGGGGCCTGGTGCGCTTCTCAGGAAGCAACCGCTCCTCCAGTCCCTCAAATCGGGCATTTATCATGGTGCCCACCTGCATCATGATTGTCCGCAACATATCTTGAAGGGCCGGTTCTCCGGCTGAAGCCTTGACTGGGGAGGGGGTCGGAGCCAGCTGCACCCGACTGGCTCGCAGCTCCGCCACCTCCTTTCGTAGCTCCCGCAGCTCGCCCTCAAGCTTTACATTGGCCGCCTCCAGGCGAACAACTTCTTCGGGTACTGTGCGAGCCCGCATCTCCTCAAAGGAACCTTTTATGGCTTCCGCCGCCTCCTTAAGGGCCTTGACGTAGGTCCCCTTCAGATTGCCGGATGTCTTGGCCACTTTTTGGATGGTCTCCACGGACTCCTGCACTACTCTTCCAAGGTCCTGCGTGTCCTGACCTTCGCCGGCAAGTACGCCCGGGTTCCTTCGGAGGGCGGCGGTTGCTGCCTCCTTTTTTCGCCGGATTTCAATGGCCAGATCCTCTTCAGCCTGTAGCCGAGGTACCTCGGCCTTAGCCTTGTTAAGCTCAGCCTTAGCAAGGCCACCGGTAGTGGGCTGACGACCTCGTCCTCGCCGGGCCGCAGCTACCTTAGGCGAAGGCATGGCATCGTCCTCTGCACTCTTCTCCCTTCGGCGCTTCCTCCACTGGCCGACCGAACTCTCCTTAGGAGCCGGAGATGCCACCACGCGCAAACTCGCATCCGAATCTGTGTCTGATAGGCCCTGTGACTTAGACCCAGCAAATAGGTCGCCATCACTGGACATCATCTCCAAATCCACCAGACACTGCGTGTACCCCTCCGAAATCAGTTCCGTTACGCATTCGAAGTCATTTTTCTCGCCAGAGTCGTCGTTGTGAGGGCCAAGGTCCTCTAAGCGGTTGTCGCCCCCCCCAGAATACGAGGGGCAGCCTCCCGTAGGAGGGTGGGATTCCCCGTCGGCAGAACCGACGGAACCCACCTGGGGTAGTTTATCGTTTGAACAACTCGCCATTTTTGGTTTGTCAGTTTAGCGGCTTGACGGCCTGGGTTGGTGCCCTCACCACTGCATTTTTTTTTTTAAGCCTCCCTGCAGCCATGCATCCCATCGCCGGGCACCACAACTTAGGATTGAGATTATAGATACACATATTACATACTAATACAATAAATATAGACGCACAAATAAATAAAATACACACAAATCTGCTCACAACGATAGCCCGCACACGCGTCCCCCTCGCCACGAAAGTAGACGAAGGAGAGACGTCCACGGACTGTCGTCGCGAACCTCCACGTAGATCCTAGATGGACTACAAAAGCTCATTGCAGAGCCTCGCCTTTCTTCATCCACTGTGCCCTATGCTACCTTCATAGGGACACGCAGAGAAGTTCTCCTCAACTCGCGTCACCACTACTCATCATAAAGCTGAGACGCCGACCGAGCCACGCAGCCATCCAAAGCTGCCCCGTCTCGTACCGCCGCTACCCGGACTGTTCAGGACGCCGGCCGATCCCCACGCTCGCTACCCTGATAGCGAAAGCAGGCCACCACTAAGTCGCGTTTTCTCGCGACCCACCTCTACTAGTTTTGGTTCGCGTCGGATAAATCCGATACCCCCCATATCTGGGAGGCATTCCCCTATCCACCACCTGGGGACGCGCCCGATGGGAGACTAGTAACTCCACACGGGAAGGCCTCAGAGCCTACGGGAACTAATTTGTATATGAATGGATACATTTTATTCTACGGTGATTTGGTAACATCCTTAATTCAAAGAAGTTCATACTCTCTGTGTAATCCAACTATTCGTTTTGTGTAGTAGGCTAAGTAGTTTTGTGTAGATAGTTTTTCTCTGTTATTTTTGTATTAAAAAAATGTTGATAAAGTTCGAACGAACCACGGTATACACCCACTTAACTCGCGCTCACTCAACAAAATCGTGAGGTACGGGCGAAGCTAGAACCATAACGAGAGGCAGAACGTGTGACGTGGCCACAACGCGTCTCTGCCTATTTCCCTCCCCACTCGTCAAGTACGTCCACAGCATTATGGAGAAGCGTGAAGCTTACCATCAGGCGAGGGAAAAAACAAGCCATACCACATTCAGACGCTCACCAATTTTGCTTAAAAACTTCCTACTACATGACTACTTGCAAAGTTGCACACAATCAAGCGGGTTATAACCTTATAACCGCAAGTTTCTCCGTTTTCCTCCTACTAACTACATCTATTCAGCTATATATCTTTGTGCAAAAAGTTTTTCTCCCAGTATTGGTAGCCTTGTGTGCTTAGGACTGTCTCTGCCGTAGAATTGGAGGCTAGACGATGCAAGACGGGCGAGAATGTGTTGCTGTTTGAAAATATTTATGTATGTATTTTTTCTGTATCTATGTTGTAATAAAAAAATAGGCAATAGTTCTATAGTCAAAACGGAATATAAAACTGTATTAAATAGTGCAAGGTGTCGTTATATACATTTTGATACACGAAGTGTCACAAACATATATGTGACACTATAGGCTACACACTTTGTGAAATTAGGCGAAGCATGACGTTTGACATTTCACCAGCTTACCTCACTATCTGCCATTTTCCCATGTATTTTGTCTTTGCCTGACTTGTTTAAATTACGTATTACGCGCTCTTGCACGCTCGAGCACGCTGGAGCACGCTGGAGCACGCTGGTGTCATTCACGTGACTCTATATTTCCATACCTGGTGGAGTATTTAATAAACAGTGGGTAGAACTTGCCGTTTTTTCATTACATCTTAACTCTGAATTCAAATAGTGTGAGTTATTTGAATTCAGACTTAGCCTGTAATCTACTTAGAATTCCAAATTCAAATTAATTCTAAATTAAAGTTTAGACAACTTTTTGTTTTTTTATTTAATTTGTTATACATTTATTTTTGCTTTGACAATGTTCTTATATTCAGGGGCATCGTGTCTCTGTATCTATGTGTGCTATATCTGTGGTGTATTCCGGTTATATTCGTCTCGCGATGAGGGCCGCTCCAAATCCCGCGGATTACGCGCAAGATGGCGGCCCGGAGCGGGCTTACACTACTTACTCTCTCATACAGGCTGGAACGTAGTATATGCACTTGGAACATCACAAAAATACGTAGTCGGATAGTCTGATAAAATTTTACATTATCTATTTAGTTTTTTCAACACACTAGCAGCCATTCGATATCACCCGATGATAACAATAATGATGTAGTGGATGGAACGTGCATAAAATCCTACCCCAACACCCGAAATATTTTCTTTTTAATTCTTTTTAAAAAAAAAAGCATCTATGTTCAACAAAAAATATTTCACGCTATATATAGAAGAAAGCTCTGCAAAATACACAACTAGTGGGATATTAAAATTAATGCCAGATTATTTCGAAAACGAGTTTAGGTATTTCAAACGTAATACCTAAACTCTATTAAACTATCAATGCGATTTTAGTATTAAATTACTATTTTCAACCGACTCCAAAAAGAGAAAGTCTCCATTTTGACTGCATTTTTTTAAGATTGCCCTCTATAATTATTCAACGATAGCTACCAATCTATCCATGAAGTGATATTTTGCGATAATTGGTCTAAAATGCCTCCAAATCGTGAAGAGACATTGACAGAAGGTGGACGGGGAGACCAGTTTAGGAAGTTTTTATACGACATGTAGAAAACTAAGGCCGATGAAAATACATAGGTTGCGCTATTTTTGTTTTTTCATTTTATTGTTTCTTATTCCCCTCAACGTGTCCATCCTAGAATACATATACGAACAAGAAGTTTTGTCTCCGGAAAAATATCTCCAAACTAAAGAGTCTAAAGCCGGTCAGGTAATCTGTGCTAAACCGCTATAAGAAAACGAAAATTGGCGCAAGCTAAGAGGTCAGGACATTTCTCTACGCAAGTGGCCCTGAGAGCTCCACTTGTAGGCCGAAATGTCCCAGACTCTCTCAATCTCTCTCACATTGTTATGACAAAATAGGATTTCAATTAGTTTATCAGTATTTTTGTACATTTGTGTATGTACCTAAAATATAATAAATCTCAGAACGCTTTTTTCTGGTATTTCGTACGAGACTCAACAATTCAACATCCGTGCGTCGGTAAATCCGTTGATATTTTTTTTCAGATCGTGAACTATCTACACCTACCTCCACACATCACAGCTATGTTTATAAAGTTTCCTTCTCGGCGCACATGTGTACTCACACATGCACGAGTGACGTGGTGTGCGTGAGGCTCATCAGTTACGGATAGGAGTGGACACGAGCTCCACAGGGTTGCCGCGTCACGCGTCACACAATTAACTTCTACGCCAGAAATGCCGCCACTGACTTCACTCGGCAGGCCCGTTTATAATCAACAAATATTGTTTTTTAAAATAATTACTTAATAATAATAAGACGTCTTAACTCTTCTCCAACATTAAGCGCCAAGTCAAACAAATACACCATTTTAATTTATTATTTTCACCTCTTGTCCTACATGAGCGACGCAAAGTGACGCGCGATGTGACGAAATGTTAATTACGCATCAAATTTATTCGCACAAACAAATCTATGCAACTATGTACAGCATTTCAAAGAGATAAATGATGACCTGTGTAGATTAGATGTGCCTGATCACTTTTCAAGAAGTAGGAAGCATGGTCTCACCCCTTCTACGTATCCTATCCACGCTCAACGCACTCCATCAAACCCCAGTATATATTTGAGATACTGTGAGAGTGTTATATTAATGACACCAAACAATGTTACTTTTACAATACTTTTTTTATAAAATATGCTGTTTGATGTTTTTCTTTTCTTTTAATTAGATTTTGACAGGTTTAATAATGCAACTAGTAATCGTACCAGTTTATTAAATAAGTAATAATAGGACTAGAGGTAAAATATATTTATTTCTTATTGAATCTCTTTATCGTGTCGCGTTGTCGCATTTTTAGCTCTCTTAAGACAACGCCTGAATCTAAGCTACGTTAGGACAGCTATAATTATGCCGATTTTTATAATTAGCCATTTCGAGTAATCAACCCACACGTCGCGATACGGTGATCTTAGTAGTAAAGTGAGATGGTGGTGGACCGCAAAAAACTTAACAAAAAAAGCTAAAATGTTTTTTATTTTTATAATTTTGCGTTATTATAATATGTTGCGTCCCAGTACTGTGTCTTTCACGTGGGACATTGCGCAAAAGTTTTAATCCTTGCTAACCCTAGAGGCGGGCAGCCAGGGAGAGGGACGTCTCAACTTTTTGCCAGAGTTGTATAAATCATCCGCCAGATATCAAGTTCCGAGAATGGCTGAAAAACTCGCGCTACATGTACCTACCTACCTATATCTGGCGGTAGCTACATTAAGATAGGATAAGCTTTTGAGGAAAACTGAGATGATCGAGCGAAGCGAGAAGTCTCAGAGTCTTCCTTACCAAATCAACATTTGTATTTGTATGTTTGCACGATTATAACTTGAGTACCGTTAAATCGATCTTTATACAATTTTGATGGCAAGTAGTCATTTTTAAGTGACGAAGTGTTATTTATTACGCGAATTCGAGAAAATGGTTGTAAAATAATTGGTCACAGTAAATATTACTAGAGCATTTTGACCCACGTCCAACATTATTTACAAAGTCAAAGTCAAAGTTATATGTTGGTAAATATTCATCTACAAATCAAAGTTTACACAAAACTATACGCTCAGACTGTGTAGCTAGCCCTAATGTCAGAGTTGTTAGGCCGCCCGAAGACCTCTGATGACTTAATAGTTGTACAGATTACGCGCGGTACGAGCGGTCCCGGAGAAGCGCTAAATATTGTAACTACGACTGTATTCGAAAATTATGAATCACTTTAATCAAAAATTATTTAATTCCGAAATACAATACCCGGAAACTTTTTTTGGGCGAATCACGGTCACTCATCCGACAACCGACCGGAACTGAAATAAATAAGGTAACTAAGAGTGTGATTCTTGAGTTTCCAATAATAGTAACCCAAACGTAAATATAAGGTTTTCGAGTAAGGCATGACATGTACATAACTATGTACTGGCACATTATCATCTAATCAGGCGAGTGCAGGAGACCATCTTACTGCGACCGACGCTCGCTCGCGACCGACCGCTGAGTTTTATCTCGTAGATGTGTTACTAAAGCTTGAGTAATCAAATCAACAACATTTATTACGACCAGAAAACGATCGTAATACGGCATAAAAAAAGAAATTTAGACTAGTAGTTCTGCGAACAGTAGACCTCGCGAGCACAAATTTTGTCACAACTTTAATTTTACAATTTTATAGAATTTTTTGGCAATGGTGACTTTTGATTTTATGAGTATATCTCCAAAAAACAGAGGAAGTTTGCTGTTTAAGCCATCGAAGTCAAAATACCTATAGATAGTCTGTAACCTATAGATAACCTATAGACTCGTTAGTTACGAGTACAATTTAGTATCTATTCTGTTATTTCACATTCATTTTACTCGATTCACTGCACTTCTAGCCGTATCTACAAAGAGTAGACAGTAAAAAATCATTGACCAGGGGCCTACCGCAATTTTTTAAGTTTTACCATTTCAATCTCTTAGTGAAATTCCTCTCGATTAAGTCTACACTTAGTGAGATAAAATCAAATAAGACGGATCTACTTTAGTTCTGAATGAATCAATGTTCTACCTCCGGCTGTTGACTCTGTAGACGTATATTATAGTCTGGACAAATACCCAAAAGCGCGGAGCACCATGCATGTCAGTTCGGCGTACGCCTTTCTAATAGTCCGGGTTTTCCAGACAGTCTGAGATTATCTACACCGCGAAACTAATATAACAGCAAATATTTTACGATATATGTACTATATTATGGTGCTACGTACAACGTAATTTCAAAGCTCAAACTCGGGTTAATCCTCGTACGCCACAGTCCCGCTATGCCACGGTCAATTTATAACTACCGAAAAGTCCCGTTATCCCACGATTTTCAAAGGTCAAACTCGACGGTTGGGACAAATAAATAACCTGAGTCGTAATCCTAAGAGACAGTGGTAGCCCCCCGCTATAAACCGTTCGTAGAGTGCGGCTACAGAGTGGCACTAATTGGACTAGTATGGTAATGTGATTGGCTCTCTGAATTATAACTTGGCTCGTATTTGGGGATATTCTGGGGCGATTCAAGGGACATTTGGGGGACTTAAGGGAGATTTTGCGAGTTTTTTTGTTTAGAAGTGCTTTTCAATGTTGGTGTTTTTTAAGGAGATGGTGTTTATTTTTGTTTCAAACTATCTGCGCCTTGCGGCTTTACTTACTGTTTTCGAGGAAATGTACATTTTTGGGTTAAAAAAAGTTGACATGATCACATTTACAGAAATAGAATAAGCTATACTAGATATCCCGTCAAAAAAGGTGAAATGTAGAAATGGCCAAGTCTCGCAAACGTAATCCGCCAACCGCAAAAAATTGTGAGATCTCTTAATATTATAAAGCCAAGTCTGTTATTTTAGTTATTATGGAAGCAACTATTTAACAACGTAGTCATAAATTTTTACCTAATTAGTTACTTGCCAACATTTAGTGAATGTATCGATATTAGACATCTTTATTTCTATAACAATTATAGTGACTTGTAAATCTGCAACACTACCTACATAATATAACTTATCTACCTAATATCAGTTTATTACCGATTTGAGAAGTTATTTCCACGCAGCAGCGCTTAATGTACGCTGTTTTTTTTTGTATGCCAAATCACTAAAATTAATTTCAGCGATTCTATAGAAAAAGTTGAGTTGAGTTGAGAATGACACACTTTTGGGTTTGCATTTTATTGAGAATCGAACTGAATCAAACTAACCTGGCAGTGTTGTCCTCAGTCGCACGGCCGCCCACGTAACCAGTGATTCGTAACCCGTTGCCAAAAAAAAAACATTGCACGAAACTGGTTACCAGGAAAGACTTATATTTCTGTGTTCGAAACCAGCCGCCAACGTAATTACAACTTCGTAACCGGAGCCGGTCGCTGCTGCCCGCCGCGTCACTTCCAATCGAAACTTCTGGAAAGATATCCAGACTTTTCTTCGAGTTCTTTCGTTGTCTGATATTGCTCATCGTATTTATACTTAGTAGATTACGATAAATTAAGTTTATTAAATCAAAAGAAACTGAATAAATAGAATATAATTAGAAGTCAAAGTCAATTTTTATGTTTTTTAATTCATACAATGAATAAATAAGTAGCAGGGTTCAACAGGGGACGGTGACTATTTACCACCAGGTGGTTGATGTGCTTGTTTGCAGCTTTTACAAAAATCTTGTCGTGTCTTGACATGTGTCAAGATTGCGCCTCGTGACACGCTTGTAATCTCTACTTGTATCTCTACTTGTGCCTAATGACAGCGTATAGTAGAGCAAGGGTCGGAATAAAATTACAATAAACAAACGAAATCAAACAAACAGAAACGGTGTAGATACGTGAAGGGTTTTTACAGAACCCTTAAAACGCGGGAAAACTAAAATTTGTGATTGAAATCGTGAACTGGTAGTTATAACAGAGACTACATCCACAGTCAGCTCATTAGTCTCACCGTCAAAGAACAGAACACCAAATATAGACACCAACTAACCTAAAGTTGAATTGGGGAGCCATCATCGTATACTCTTTAAAAACCTGGGATAACGAAACTCTTTTGAAAAATTTTAGTTCCCTCATTTGGCCAGCTGTACGGTTAAGTTGGCAGGTTTACTGTCGCGTACTTTTCCTCTACGTGTGACCCAAATTCTAAATGAATTTGCGCTGACTCATGCTACAGTAGTACGAGCTGCAGTAACATAGCTCTCTTACCGACGCGTGTGCGCGTCAGGATTGCACACATAATCACTCATTTACCCAGCCTTTTCAAACGTAGTGAGGTTCTTCTTGTGCAATATCTTTCATATGATCTATACATATCTGGTAGTAATACTCGTACTTATATTCAGAGTAGGTATATGCGGAGCGGTGCGACGTCACGTCCGACCACATCCGCGCGTGATTCATGAGTTCCGGTTCCGGAGATGCGCTTTGTGTCGCGACGCTTTGTTTCAGAATTGTGGCATAGTGGAACTCTGCTCGCTATCACACCGACGGCGTAAATCGACTACCGTCACTCGCGGTCACCCATTGGAAGACCGACCGGTCGTTCGTTGCTTAGCTTCTACAAAACCTAGTGGAGGTACGGCACCAGCGTTGCACGGCGGAGATAAACGGGGTTGTAAGGATAGTTATCAAGATTGTGATGCGCTTACGCACTTTTCTAAGGCATATAAGGCTAATGTATATGAGGCTATAGTCCCCATCTCGTGAGTATTTGAAAAATTAGCGCCATCTGTCAAAATTTCTACTAATTATGTCGCATCGTTCTCAATTTACTTTATTATATTAATAAATTATTTATTATATTATTTACTTTCTTATATTATCAATTTATTTTACTTTTGTAGTTCGCTTAAATAAAGGAAGGCTTGCAAGTTGCACCATCCAGGTTAACTTTAAACTACACTAATTACTGCAGTTAAAACTCCCGTTAAGCAGAAAAATTTGTTGCACCACTTTGACTATGGTCAAAATGACGGTTAACATGCTGGCTAAATTTCATGGTTAAGGATAAAGTTATAGTTAATTAAACTATAACAGAAACTTTAACTGGGATTATGCAATCCAGGCTAAGATATTTTAAAACGTTAAAAAAACACTCTGCAACACCGTCCGCAATAATTTAACGTCATTATTTTTAATTTAAACTTGCGTGTGCAGGCGAGTGAGAACGGAATCGGTTTGTTGAGCCTATCCAGCGAAGTCCTGGCTTCAGCCACTAGTTTATCGTTCCCACTGCCTTCCAAGCTCGCCAAAGTAGCGAGAAGTCTCGTTTCAATCGGTTACCGAGATGTTCGATATCAGTCGAGTCGGTAGACACTTGACGAGGCAATACGAAGGACGCGCCGCTCATCCACAAAGCGTATTTTCGATATTGGATCGCAGCGACCCGCGAGCCGTGAGATTGAAACAAATATCAGTATTTGCGCCAAATACCGGCTTATTCGGAAAGAGTACGTGCTTCATCTTCGGGCCCAACGTTGCTTCCGTCGGGCGGTTTGGACAAACAAACTATAACAGGGTTTGATGTTTTTTTTACAGAAAGTAGTTCATAGTTTTAGTCACTTACACCAATTCTATGTATTATTCTTATTTTTTTTTGTTTATTGTATTAGACTTCTATGTCGCGATCAACGAAACATTAATATTCATTTTTAACATTAATTACATTAATATTATATATTAATTTATAAAACAAACCGTATCAGATCCCCGCGATACAGGCTTAGCCTAGTGCGGGAATCGCCGTATTAATATGTTTTTGTATACTGTCATCCTTAAACATAAGCCTAAGTACTTGCTATATGCATTATTATTATTATTTTTAATATTTTGCTGTTTACTATTGCTTATGTTTATGTTAATAAACGCATTTTTTTTTTTTTATAATTTCTGTATTGGTCCTATAGTCAAATTAGGCCATAGTGTGTTAGCTAAACATATTAATATTCATATATATATTTTCCGAAATTTCTAATCGGGCGAGTGCCTTTATTAACTAAGCAAAATACAACTACCTAAACTACTTAGCCTACTACGTAAACAATAATTAATAGTAATAATTTTCCGAATAATCTTGTAACACTACCTGATTTTAGGTTTTACCTAAAATCCTGTAATTCGTTGCCGAAATAAACAGTATCGCTTATTTGTAATTTAAGGTGTAAGCTTCTTCCACACCAAAATCAAACTGTTGATTCGTTCTTAGATTACTTTGTTTAATATGTATGTAAAAGCAGGCCATACCAAAAAAACATACATATTTTCTCATATTATATAAAATTGATGAATATATTTGCGAGAAAATTTGTAAGTATCGTATTCATTTTATTTCCCAGATTTAGTTGGTAAGATTCCACAGCAGAGACAAAAGACCTTTTGCGCTTATCTTTTGTGTATGCATTATAGTCCTAGCTAAATATAAAAATCCCTTTGTTGTACAACGTATTGTTGGGGCTGATACGTAAAATATGCTTCTCTTTAATTACACCTTCGTTTTTATAGTAGTATATATATTGCCTAGCAAAAATACTAATTGCAATTCGAGTGCCTATAAAAATAAAAACATAATTTTTCATAATAATTATCTGGCCCGAATGTAATTCAGTTGTTTTTTTTTAAAGAAAGAATGAAAGATGCAATGCATCAACCCAATATTACAATGGAAACTTACCCGATAAAAATAGTTTCGTATTTCCTAGTAAAGTTTCCGAGTGGTGACTTGAACGTATATGTATTTCTTGAAATGTTCAATATGAATAGAATCTTCATTCTTTGTTCTTTCAAATAAATAAAAAAACTTGTATTTGATTTGTCCGTCCCCTTACGTTCTCAGTCCTCTGAAATATTTGCTGTTATTTTGTAGACATTTATGTTTAGGTAGTGGGTAGTGATGTAATTGGTAGCCTGGTGGGTATATGGCCAAACATATTCAAATTGAAGCATAACTTGCGATTAACTTTTTGCGTATTTTGCATTTTTTCTGAGACATCGTTGTACTTTTCTACAAATCTTGCAGCTTGTATCGTCGTACAACGTCCCCAAATATATCATATAGTAAAAAGGTACATTCTTGAAATTTTCACAGACGAAGAAGAATTAGGAGCAGCTCCTCTAATTTTGTAGAAAGTTCTAGAGTTCATTCGCTTCGATTCCACGCATCGGCGACTCTTTACGCACTCTTAGTGAAATTAATTTTATTAAATATCTCACTCGCAAGCGAGAACCATCATTATTACGATAGACTTAGAGCTTCTTTTTGGTAAGAACGATATTGTATTGAAATTCACAACACAAAGTACTCTGACGTTAATGTCTCGGAGGATGAAAATAAAAAGTCTATTAATTTTTTATATCGTTTATTTTCCGGTATACGAGTTTCCATAAACACATTGCGATGGATATATGGATCCTGTACATTTAATATCAAAGTAAACAATAAAATGTATATAATTAATGTAAATATATATTCTATTAAATAATTATATTGGCACCTTAACGCGATACTAGATCAAGAATGGACGCTAAGAAAACTCGGTGAGAACGAGACGACGCCGGTCGCGGCCGCAGCCTTATTTATACCACAACTCGAGTTCACACTTCAATGGGATTCGGAAATAAACTCGGAAGCGATTTCGATGTCGTATCGAGATAGGCCGCCGCGACCGGCGAGTCATCCATATAAACCAGAACAGAGGTGCGGGGGCCGCGGCGCACTACACATCTAAAATGGGAAAAAATGTGCAAAAAGAGACATTTCCAATCTAAAACATGCATATAACTCGATTTCTTTGAGACGAGGGTCAATTTCGATCACTAGCACTTGCAAATGCACGATCATCTTTAGGAATCCAGCAGGAAGGACGATAGAGGACAACTGTCAGGAGAAGAGAAAGGGGTCTACATAGCTCCTTATCTATCTAAAATTCCGCAGTGGACGGATCGAGCACGATTCCAGGTACAACATAACTCTGTTCACATTTAAAACATCCAATTGACGAATTCTGACACGGTACAAAAATACATCTCACTACTACCTAACTAAACTAAGTGGTTAAATTCTTCGACGATATAATTAACATCACGAACCCCGGCCCGCGACGCGCCCGCGCCTCCTCGCCTATCACAATCCTTAACAACATTATTACTGTATTGCTACATCATTATTTGAAAATTTATTACGCACTAGAACATTTATGAAACAATATTTTTCTTGCGAATGAATATCTAGATTATGAAACACCGTAGTGGTGCCTAAAATTATGTTTTTCATAATTAATTTGAAACTTTTTTTTACTATGAAAACTGACGTGGTTTTGACACATTTTGCTTTAATAAAACGAGAATACTCATGTCAAATTGAGTCGGATATTCCGACTATAGTTTCGATCACATTCAGTGAACTTTATTAAGGAATGCTGACTGCAGTGCAAGACAAGACGAGGTCGCGCGCGTGTCACGCTTAGCATTCCTTGATAAAGGTCACCGAATGTGTTCGATACTATAGTCGGCATAACCGACTCAATTTAATATGATAATTTCCGTTTTATTAAAACATAATTTGAAACTATAATAAATAAATGCAGATTTTATGTTTAAGGTTTTTTTTCAAATATGTACATTATGCATGTTTTCTTCTGTAGGTTGTAAGATTGTTATCATGAGTATAATAACAATAAGTATATAATATAATATGTATATGTAGTATTTGTTAGTCCATGAGGAGCTTTGGCTTAAATTTAATAGGGTGGGCTTAGATTTATGTTCCAGTGCGTATTAGATTTAATCACAATAAATGGAGTTAGACAATGAGAGCGAGTGAAAGATAAACTTAATCTAATTCAAAACTAACCACCGATAACATTAACATTGAAACATTTAATAGAAATCCACACTTACGATCTACGAGATTGTTGCAAAATTGTTGTAGCAAACATTTGTCTCATACATTGTTGTAGCAAACACTTGTCTCATACAAAAATGTCCCCGAACTAAACGGGGTCTAAAATTGACATCGAATTTACACGACTTCGTTTAAGCTATGATACATTATGTTTTATTCGAGAATTTGACATCTATATAAAATATATCGATATTAGGCTAGCGAATTGATTAATTTGGGAAAATTCACATATTTCATTTGAACTACACGAGTTTAATGGTATTTAAAATATAACCATTGTCTAACTTTTACTGGTCTTATATAATTTTCTTTCGTTTTATATAAATAAATTGCTTTCAAATAAACAATGTGAATTTCCGCCAGGTTGCCTAACACTAGCTCTGAAATTCCCTTGAACCCTAATTTAATTATCGTTTTTGGTGTTTACATTGCACTAATTTTCATATCCCATAAATATACATTTAAACAAAATTTTAAATCCACGATTCAATATAAGAAACTCTATTATTTCAATAATATCAACAATTTGGCACATCCGCTTCCTGTTTCTAAATTACGATAAAATAATAAATACAAAGAGGAAGAGCGAAACGAAACGAGGGACGAAGACAGTTTAGGCCTTAATATAAACATTTTGCTGCGACCTGATGTACCGAAATTCATTGCGATTCAAAATTTAAAAAAAACAACAAAACATTTACAATCGAGTATTAACAAAATCTTGAAACCAGACTAAACGATTAACATATAATCGAAAAAAAAAAACATAATTTAGAGAGACAATGAACCGCTTAACAATAGGCAATAAATAAAATTTTCAATTTATTTACAAAGTCAACTTCTTGAAAACAACAAAAAATCGGTTGAATACGGTGACAGTACACCACCTGCTCGATATTGTAAAGGACGGCGCGAACGTTCGGATAACGAGATTCACTTCTCATCAGGTCGCAGGGAAGTAGTTGACATACGAGGTAAGGATAAGAATACACTAGAGTAGGTAACAAATGATTACAGCGATACAATAGACACTACAGAGACTACAGTAAGAGATTCGTATCGTATGTAGTAGGTAACTAGTATAGAACGGAGAGTACGTATCCGCTTTGGACGTTTCGATAAGTTCTTTACATCACATTCGTCGAGGACAGAGTGAATCTCTCGAATGTATAAATAATAATTAACTGACTATACACATAGTTTAAGATATCAAATATTCGTTGTACATGTTAAGAAAGTTGGTTATTAAACCGTAACTATTAATAATAACTGAACATTTTCTTTGTATCAATGTTTTTAGTTTTGATGATAAAACGCTTGGTCATTTATAAAAGAAATGTGAACTAGTGGTCAAGGTGGTCAAGCTGAAATTATGGCGTATGGCTTTGTTTTGTATTCTATGTTCCCCGACACAGAGTAACCATGAGTGAGTACCGTGAGTGTGAAGCATTACTTTATCAATCAACACACTCGAGAGATTCACCTGATCCGAATCAAACTTGAGCACCTCACACACGCACACTGAGTAAGTACATACGCGAGGCGAGGCACAGTAGCAGCGCGTGCGACGCGGACGGTGACGTCACGGCCGCGTTGTAGGGCGCACGCACGGTGTGGCGCGCGGGCGCGGGGGAGGGGTGCGGCGCGCGCGGGGGGAACACCGCCACCGCGCCGCCACCTGGCGCTGCGGCCACGCACCACACCTGTACCCAAAAGGCTTCTAAATACCATCCGATAACGGCGAAAGTCATGCGAGTTAAACTATAGTCACAACAAAAAATAAAGAGCAGATAAGTTAAAGCTGTTGCAAGAATATGATGATGATGATGGTGATTGTACCAAAGTCTTTCAAGACCTTAGAAATAATTAAGTCAAGATCGGAACTCTTTGAGGAAGCTCCACAAGCTAAATTCCGTGGCACTCTAGGCAGGAGGAGCACGAGTGTTGTACCTCGTCCGGGTCCTGCACGTGCAGCACGGCGCGCCAGCAGTGCTGCGCGAGGTCGGGCGTGAGCGCGGCCGGCGCGGCCTCCCCGCGGTCGGCGCGCAGCCACACCACGCGCACGCCGCGCCCGCACGCGCCGCACTCGAGCCGCCATCTGCGGAGGCATACTCGCATAAAACGGCCGCCCGCGTCCACGATACCTGTGACCCGTGTATAACGCGCAATACCCACATAAGCAACGTGACTCTGAACTAACAGGCTCAGCATTATTTCAAATCGAAACATTTGTACCGACCCAAAAAGTCAAATAGTTTTAAGTACTCGAAGTCAATAACGGGACCAAAGTATACTATTAAATTGCGCGACAACAAGTGTGGCACTCGACGAGAGCTTTTATTCTAGTATTATAGTGACAGCTTGCGCCCATGATCGGCGATCGCACGCGGGCGCAGACGTGTGAGCGCAAAGTGGCGAAAGGATAGCCGACGATGTTTTATTTCACTATCGACGTATGATCGACGCTGATGATTGTGATCAGCGTGGCAGTGAAATAAACATAGGAAGGGGTATGAGTGTGTGTTTGAAGTGAGTGTGCATGTGTGTACCGACCCGCCGTGCGCCGGCTGCGCGGAGAGCGCGGCCGCGGTGGCCCCGCCGGCGACGCGCAAAGTCACCCGTTTGAGCTCCCGCAGGCGCGTCGCGTCCCGGCCGGCGCCGCGCGCGCCCACGCACCGGTACTCGCCGCCCTCCTCGTACACCGCGTCCTTTATACCTGCACACGAGAAAACACTATTGAAGTGTTATAGTGGACAATTCAGAACTCTGCATTTGGCAAGATCGAACTTGTAACGATCTTGATAATGCGTTCATCGCCCTCGTCCGATTTATATTGTAATTACAGCCGCTAGTTATATCTCCGAAAATTTGAATTGCCTACACGACACTTACATTAACAGCTAAGAAAGTCGTAAACCTTGATCGAGGCACCTGTTTGTGCTATTTGGGGTTACATTTGGATATTTATCGGGAAAACAAATCGAAATTGGTGACCAGTATTTCTGGCAGAAAGTTAGCTTCGCTGTACAGCAGGGCAACGAGGACAGCATTTTGAGTTCGATGCCTGATATTGCTTAAACTATCAACAGATCTATGTTGGCTGTAAATACTTTACATGATTTTCAATTACATAGAAGTTAGGTACATTTAGTATAGTTTTAAGATAAGTTTTAATTTAATTTTTATTAATCTGTATAGTTTATTGTGTTTGGAAAATATCTAATTTAGTAAACCGCAAGTGAAAAAACACATAATTAATGGTAAGATCACATGACATGCTACTAAGAATTTTATAAAGATATTGCTGACCGAGCACGCCGTGCGCATGGTGCGAGCCGGCCGGCGCCCACGCCTCGCTCGAGTTGCCGACCACGCGCCGCCACCAGCATCCCACGCTGCCTGCACAACACACAAAAACTGCACCATCATACACAAACATACATAACTATTAGAAACTCTTTACAATTCATAACGGATGGCGGAATAGGATGGTACACTTTACCCGCCCTCGTCCACGCACTTGCAGAGTAGTCGATGATGTTTCCCACGCGACGCGCCGCAGCCCGCAGTGACAAGACAAGACAAGACGAGGCGCGCGCGTCACGCTTATAGCATTTCTTGATAAAATAAAACTAAATTTAACTTTAGTATTCCCGTTTTATTAAAACAAAAAGGATAGTATATAAATATATTATGTTCCTTGAAAAACTGCTAATTTCCACTTAAATATGGATTAGAGTACATACAGTTCGTAGATGATGCATTTCGCTCACTTTGGAGAATCTAAGCCAGACTAGGAAAGTATCAAACCTTTGCCTGAAACTGCTGTTTTTCAGATTTGTTTTTTTTTTTAGTAAAATTACAGAGCAGTACAGCTAATATCGTGCGCATCAAGCGATATATTGAGAAAATAAAGAACTGGCCTGGCCAAGCAGCCAGCCCCGATGTGGCGACCCAAGCGGCTTGTTTCGCGCTAGACTGGCGAGTGTAAAACCGCAGATTCTTGTTGGCGCCTACATTTTCCGTCAGAACATTTTAACGGAATATATTTGAATTACCTAATTATCGACGATTCCTTGCGCTTGTTCCCAAATGTGCTCTACCGGTACTGTCTCACCAAAACTTGTTTTAAACGAATGATAAACATAAGTTATAAGTAAGGCAAGTTTACGTTGCATTATCACTATAAATGAAATAACACATTGTCATGTTTAGTGTAGGTACGGGATCCTCGTATATTCGACGTCCCGACTTCACATGATTGCCAATGGCTGTGTTACCTTTAGGACAGTGCAGCTGCACGTTCCCGCCGACCGGCACGTCGACCTTCTGATGCTCGGGCTCCTCCGCCTCTTCAGCGGTGGTGCCCTCCGTCGCAGGCTCGGTTTGTTCCTCTTCCGCTAAAGGCATTGTATGGCCGTTACTATACTAGCGACATCAAAACAACACAATAGCATCGCGAAAACGTAAAGTCAGACAAAGCAATGAGTCAATATGAATATCTTTGGGCGTAACGTTCATATGCATACACAAATAAACATAATATTTTTTATGCATATGACTGTATTGGCTTTAATGTTAATTACATTGGTGTAAATATGTCCTATGTAAATAAGCCCGTACCATTAGGCTGAAGGCCAAAATTGCTCTGGAAGGTGTCAAGAGCCCTAGAAGTCTAGGCTCCAAGAGTCTAGCGAGTTCCCTGGCTACTCTCTTATTTGACAAAATGTTTTCAGAACCAGCCGAATTGTGCACTCGGGGCCCCGCTTGTAATGTACTAGCCCTTTGACTAAATAAGGCACTAATCAAGAATCCTGCTTTTTTGGTTGCAGCCGGTAGCGTATTGGCTTGCGCTAATATTGCCGGAAACGCAGTTTTTATTTGAACGCAAAAGAAAAATGTACCTACTGGCTGACACTGACTCGGTTTTTACACCTTTTCACATATATAATTCGTGGTTAGAAAATAGTTAAAACGAGACTCGGTACTCACAGATGACGTTGAGGTAGTATCCGATAGAAGAGTATTCTGCGTCGAGCCAGGAGGCGCGGCAGCGGTACCAGCCTGCGTGCGCGCCGCGGAGCGCCGCCCAGCGCAGCGTCGCCGAGCCGCGGGACTCCAGACCCGCCTCCAGCGGCGGCGGCGAGCTGCACACACACATACACCCTCACAGCGCACACCAACGTATATATTCCGAGCTGACAACCGTGCGCCTTTTCAGTATCTATACGTATTGCTGTTACACATTAGTGTAGAGGCGTGCTGTGCATTTCGTTACTTTGTAATCTTATAGTGGACATTTTGATTCGAGCCCTGTCCGTTAATTGGAGGTGAACGCTCTCTTCCACCATTCTCTACCACTCTATTCTTCTACCTTTATTTTATTTTCCTGCCTCCCTTTCTTACCTCCCTTTCTTTATAAAATATACATTAATCATAATATTAATTTCTTTTTGGATAGGTTAAAGCGGCCAATATTGAAGCGGGCTATCAAAGTTCAGCTTATTACGTCATGGCTGATTGGTTGAGAGATGGGAGCCGGCTCCTGATCTGGGTCAAACGGCTTTAATTCAATAACTCGCCCTTTCAATATGCGTGATACTGCAAATTCATCCGAAATAACTTTCCCCGAGTTTCCATTGAGTTATGGACGCCGGCGCTGGGGGACTATCGCCAAATTTCGAACAAAATCTTTGCGCAGAAAAATGTTGGGCGTTTTACATGACATTTTGCGCATGGGACATTTTAAGATTTAAGAGACGATAACTCAACCCCAATTTTTATACAAAGCTCAACATTGTAATTTTGAGAAAAAATAATGCGATATCGTGGCCATCGATGAAACATGACTGCTAATGTATTGGGCGTGTCAGTAACAGGAGTCAGTAAGAGGTTCCGTGAGAACCGTTAACCGTTAACCGTGAACCGTTAATAATTGTCAGCGTTCTAAATTCAAAGCACTAGCACTTTTATTCAATAATTTTTATTTTGCTCATTCGTTTTGTCCAACAAATGAATCCTGGTCGAGCGAGCGATGTGAAAATGTCAGGAGTGATACGCTTTCTGAGACAATTATAATATTTAAAAACGAAAATAAGCTAAAATACCACATTTAATTTGAAAGCCTGAAAGTATCAGATACCTATGTGATATGTGTAATAAATGATCTGCGATAGCTTTGTTAAGTAAGTAGTCTCTTTAAGTCACATTAGATACTTATAGTGCATCCGTCTATTTTTTTTGTGTTTTTGGCTTTCTTTGCGCTTTGGGCAACTGTAAGCACAGTAAGCATTGAAAATAAATGAATGTGTTAGATTTGACAACTCAAGGGCCCTAACAATTGTGAAATAGTATTTTACTGTACCTATACTAGCGGATGACACCTGGGCGTCACTCGTTTACTATAATAATATATTACCTCTGTCATCAATTTACGGCAAAAAAATAAAATATCCCACACGCCACGACCCGCCCTGACAGGACGTAATGAATCGAACAAAGTTCCGACCGGATAACAAATTCAATTTAGCACGAATAACGGTTAGTATATCCTTCTCCGGTGAATACCGACACATATCCTCCGGCAAATAATGGCAAATATCCTCCGGCAACACCGTTTTAAACCGATTACCGACATCCGGAACCCTCCAAATAAATAACTACACTTTACAATTAGTTGAAACTATTTTAACTAGTTTTATTGGAACTGAAATTACTATGGAATCGGTTGGGCCTCGACTCGGCAACGACTTGGTAACGTCCTAGACACTACATGAAACTTTTTCACAATACTAACGTTTTTGGGTTCAACTTTAACTGTTATTCGTAGCATAAGCTATGACAACTATCGAGTGTGCGATAGTGGACGCTGATTGGTACGTTCAAGGTCAAAACTTTGATATACATAACATGTCATTGGGTAGAATATTTTTATAAGCACAATTTGTGCCGATGTGTTGAACAGTGGTCGGCTGGTGCAAGGTGTCTATGGGATGGAAAGTCGTTGCGACTCGGATATTCCGACATAATACAATAAAAGTAGCAACTCCGCGTAACTCGGTTAGTTGCTATCGGAATAAGAGCGAACGCATTCGGACGGACTTTAGTCGTCGGAAATTGTCTTTTTTTAGCGCTTTTAACTTATGCAAAAAATTATCTTCTGTCTCTCTCACTCTCGCAATATTTGTGGGTCCGCCGACTAAAACTCCGTCGTTTGCAGATGCGCTAATGTTGTGGTAAGTTTGTGCAATTTTTTTATCACATAATTTAGGTTAATCGCAAAAATAACGAGGTTGAGATGACAGAAGATGGTAGGTTGGACAAATTTTGTTAATTAATCACACTTCATGGTAATATTATGAATGTGAAAGTTCGAATGAGCAGTTTTTTTCAGCAGTGAACATCTTCTGGCTGCTGCTGATTATGATTTTGACCTAATGGGGATTTTTCATCACGTACCAGGCGGAGTTTAGTTTGACGCACATACCAGGCGGGGTACATGTCACGTACCTGGTGGGGTTGTCGATGTCGCGGGTCCACCAGGCGCGCGCGGGCGGGTTGGCGTCCACGTCGCAGCGCAGCGCCGCCGCGCCGCCCGCCGACAGCGACACGCCGAACCCAGGCCAGCGGGAGATCACGAACGATGGCGGGTCTGATACAACGACCAAATCATTCATTTATTATAGAAACAAACGATCACCCATCGCAATCATCATCATCATCGGTAACTTATTCAGCCCACCGGAGAGAATAAGACCTCCCTCGTTCGACATATATTTTAGTACGCGCTAAATATGAAACGGATGAATGAATATGACTACTTTTTATTGATAGCAGGCTTTTAACACAAAAAAAAACTCGTACGAAACGGTTTGATTCAACTTTCTGTATTCGAGCTGCTGAACAGTGGAATGCGCTGCCCGAGTGGATTTTTCCTGATAAATATAATCTGGGTGTCTTCAAGTCGCGAGTGAATCGGTTTCTTCTAGACAAGCGTGCTCCATCGTAGGCTGCATACTCGTTCAACAGTTGATAGAAGAGGCGATAGAAAGAAATTTGGTAAAAGATCCTAAGTCTTTCTGGAATTATGTAAGATCAAAAAAAGGTACCGTAAACCGACAAAAAATTACAAAAGATGGTAATATTTTGTCGGGTATGGAGTGTGCGGGCGAGTTTGCAAGTTTCTTTCATTCGGTGTACGGTAGCGAGTCCGCGACGTTGGACGTGGAGGCGGCGGAGGCGGCGGGTGGCGCGAGCGCCGCGCGCGTGCATCTCCCGAGCCTCACTCTACCAGAGGTCCGAGCGGCACTCGCGCGACTCAAGCCGAAGCGCTCGGCGGGACCGGACGGTATTCCGGCCTTTGTCGTCAAGGACTGCAGCATGGTTCTAGCGAGACCGCTTCTTCACGTTTACAACTTATGTTTAGATGCGTCGTATGTTCCGGAATGTTGGAAAATAACACGAGTTATTCCTATACCTAAGGGTGACTCGGGTTCGGAAGTGAGCGGTTTCAGGCCCGTAGCGATCCTCTCGACACCAGCGAAAGTGTTCGAGTCGGCTGTGCAGTGGAGTATTCAGCAACAGGTGTTGCCTCAACTCTCGGATGCTCAGCACGGGTTCAGACCGACGCGTAGCACCACCAGCAACCTGCTGGACGCGATGGCTTACGTCATCCCTCATGTGGACGCGCAGGTGCAAGTCGATGCCGCCTACTTTGACTTCAAAAAAGCGTTCGACTTGGTCGATAATGATATATTATTGTCAAAGCTGGCGGCTGTTGGATGCACCACCAAACTATTGAAGTTTTTTGCGTCTTACATGAAAGACAGACAGCAGTACGTGGAGTACGCTGGGTGTCGATCTGAACCCTATTATACGAGAACGGGGGTGAGCCAAGGATCAAATCTTGGTCCATTGGAATTTACCATTATGATAAACGACCTGCCAGAGGTAATCCAGGAAACCCGCTGCTTACTGTTTGCGGACGACCTCAAGTTGATGTTAGCGATTAAGGACGAAAGGGACTGCCAACGCATGCAAGAGGACGTGGACAGGGTGGTAGAATGGAGTCAAAAGAATAAATTGCAGTTTAATGTCTCTAAATGCTCGGTATTATCTTTTAGTAGGGCAAAATCTCCACTCCACTTTGACTACAAAATAGATGGCGAAAGCCTGAAGCGTGTAGTTGCAGTCAGAGATCTTGGTGTTAGTATGAGTGCCGATTTGACTTTCAGAGATTACATTATAAAGACCTGTAAAAAGTCTTATAGGACATTGGGTTTTGTATTGCGTCGAGCCAGAGGCTTCACAAATGTAAGAGCAATATCAGCTCTGTACAATGCCCTTGTACGAAGCCAACTCGAGTGCAACGCCGCGGTGTGGGCTCCGCATGAAGCGAAGTATAGTCTCATGTTGGAGCGCATACAAAATAAATATACAAGGTACTTGTACCTAAAGTTATACGGTGTATACCCGTTCTATCCGTTGATGTATCCAACTCTATTCGTTTTGGGTATAGTTGGATACAACAAATTGGAATCCAGAAGAGATTTGGCACTGGGATGTTATTTGATGAAAGTATTCCGAGGCAGCATCTCGAATCCGGAAATACTGGCGATTTTGGGGTTGTGCGTGCCGGACGGGTACGTGAAGCGTCGGATCCGGCCGCGACTGTTCGCGGTGCCTCGATCGAGGACTCAATTACTAGCTAGGGCTCCTTTGACACGCATGTTGCAAAGATTAAATCGAGTTGCCGAAAATAGTGACCTGTTCGTTTGCTCAATTAAAGATTTTAGTTTATTAATGTTATTTGAATTATGTTATAGGGAAATTTAATTATGTAATGAATTTAATTATTTAATTTAATTTAATTATGTAATGACTTTATACGTAATTGACCTAGATAAGATTTATATTTTTTAATGTTGTTGACTTACACTATTGAATTAGGAATTTCCTGTAATGATAGTTGTAATTTGCATGAATAAATAAATAAATAAATAAATAAACATCAGACGTGATGACAGTCCAACGCAAGCAAAAAAAAAAATAAGATAAAGAATCTATATCGTCGTAGAATCATTAAAACGAAGACGGAAGTTCGACTCTCGCTCTGATTAATATTTTTTCCATAAAAGTTTAGTAATAACCATAAAAGGATAAAAGATTTTCAATGCTATCACATAATAACAATGGTATCACATGTCACAAGATGAAATTGTTATTTTATCCGCGTTACGCGACCTGCGTTAAGGTTCCGAGAGCTCGCTGGCAATATGATTTCTCATGTCGAGAACGCCGCGTATCGAACGGACTGATGTTCACTGAAAATATACGTTATCTCAAACGCGGAGTGGAAGCCGTAGCGAGCCCGTCGGATGCCCAAACACAAACACAGTAAGCCATATTTGGGCTATTTTACAAAATGAGCAACAAACTAATACAGAGTAAGCCAAATTTGGCAAATGTTACGAGACATTTTTTTTTTAATGCCACCCGGCATAGTCACTTCGTGCAAAAACCATAGTTTAACCAGAAAAGGAACATATTATATTATACAGAAACTAATACTTATAATACAAGCTTATATCATTTAACAGCATTTTGACAGCCTCAGATAATGGCGAAGTCAAAATACTGTTACGAAGTCCTTTAATTATATATATATATATATATATATACACAGCAAATCCCATATGTGAAAAAAACCAAACAGTATTTTTTTTATAGGATAAGCAAAAAAAAACACACAGGGCGACACACTTAGTGAATTTTAGAACAAAATTAAATATATTAGATATATTACACAATAGGGGGCCATCCAACTGAGTTTTTAATTTTTTTTTTTTGTTTCCGCACGTGGAGCTGCCAGGGCTACAAATTATTTTGTAGACTACGGGAGTGAGACAGATTCACCAACAAAAATGTAGTAGTTTTTTAAAACTTTTGTTACTGCGTTTATGTGTAGAGCGGGCGCGGCGTGCCGCAAGGCTCACCCCCGGGACCCTTGTTCTATATCACATACATCAAACGTATCGCACCACCGCTACGACGTTCGAATGCAAATTATCTACGGAGCATGATTTACGTTGCAAGTAGAGTTCGACGTAATTTACATACGTTTTATGAATACGCTAATGGGAGTGACGGATTGTTGGGACCTTTGATATTGACTCGGCGGATGCGGTAATCTAACTCGATACAACTTTCTGTAGTTCGAGCGTGTTGTTTATCTAGCCGTGAGAACATCTAAAGGATTTTCTATCTAAAATTAAGTGGATACGTTTTTAATTTATTACTTTGTAATTAGCGTTCACAACAAGCTTTTTGTATAAACCTGTCATTTTTAGACTTTACATAAACTTTGTAAAAGCATTTATTTATCAAGAAGCACTAAATAGTGTAAATAGGCCTTCTTATCAGCTCATATCCACGTCCACTGAGGAATGAAGCCTTTCTCATTCTTGGGAGTGGTTGCCATAACACCCAAGCTTGGCAGGCAGCTAGGAGATCACAGAATGCTCACCGATTACTAAGAGGTCACTGCTGCCCATCCTCTGGTGGTTTTGGGTTCAGTTTTAGGTCATTCTCGGGTCCAAATAGGCCTCAAGATACGAATATTTTCATAAATATTTATTTTCTTTAATGACAGACATATGTTGTTGTTAGTTATTTATGTTTGATAAAAATTATAAAAATTATAAAAATATAGATATATTTTACTTTCCTCTAATATTTTGCCGAGTTGCGAGTTCAATAATACAGTTATATTGTAATTACACATATGGTAAGACCAGCTAGCACAACATTGCTTTATCTTTGTTAATTAAAATCATCTTCTATAACTTACACGTGACGTGTATCTCCAGCTTGGCAGTGAGGACGTGCTCAGGGACAGCGGTAGTGCCGGTGGGAGCAGCAGGGGCGGCCGCAGGACCGGGGACGGGGGCAGGCTTGCGCTGCTTCGCCTCGCATTGTAGAGTAGCGTTGTGGAGCTCTCGAGCGGCCGTGACCACAGCGTGCGCCGATGACATTCCATCTGTACAATAACCAACTAGTTACACACTTCGAGTTAGGAAAGGACCCGGCAAACTCAGTAACTTAAGTTAGTTGTCTTATAATTAAAAGGTCTCTCTGGCGTATCGCTCTCTCGTTCTTCATCTCTTTCTATGATGGTAATCAATGTAGAAACGTTGTACATACCGACAGAGTAGTTAGTCTGGTGTATCCTTAAGTAGGAGCGGTGGTCCAGCGTCGGTTCCACGGCTAGGAGCCGCCACGAGAGCTCCGGGGGCGGGACTCCACCTATAACGTTTGACTTATTACCAATAATTATGGATTAAAACTATTTAGGCTCTTTTTTGAACCAATTTGTAACCGAGCTAAGTGTGTTCTGAAAGAAACGCGGTGAAAATCTGTACGTCCGGGCTTCATTTTAATTAGAATAGATCTAAATGTTCTATGTATCAAAATAATCGAAATCTTTTCTAGGTACCCAGTAAGGATTTTAAGATCTGAGAAAGCTCTGACCTGAAACTAGCTCGGCACTTTCATTACGCAATAACATTTTATTGGTGATCTATCTATACTCGCGTACACATCGGGTTCTAGGGACCTGTAACTATGAATGAGGTTGTCATGTCAGCGATTTCCTGTACAAGCGAGATGTATGTTAGGCGCTCAGGCAGGTTCAGGTTCAGGTACAGGGTCAACGTACGTTTTTTAAATGTTTATGTTCTACAGTACATGTTTGTTCAAACAGATTGAATCCGTGATTGGACCTAAGCTGGGGTCATCATTAATTTCCCAAGGCGTGTACCTTCGGTGACACAGCGCACTTCGAGCTCGGTCTTGTCTCTGACGGGGACCCAGGTGTTGCCCGCGTCCAGCCTCCTCCCATCCACCGCCAGGTACACTGATCTCACTGGTTCTGTACAACGAAAAGTAAGTAAAACCGTTTAGAATTTTTGATTCTCCACCTCGCTCGACGGACGGACGAAGCCGCAGGATCAAGTGTATGTGTACCGTATATGAGCAGGTGTATGGGCTGTCCCGAGACGGACTGCCCTGTGCGGTCTGCGCCCGCGCAGCGCCAGGCGCCCGAGTCTCCGCGCGTCGCACGCGCAACCACCGCCGCGCCCGCCTCGCGCCACATCGCCTCGCTCGACGGGCCGGCCGGCAGGTTGAGTTGCTGCACACAGGGAAAACGGTTATTCAACGAATTCGGCCCTCAATTTGGGATCACAAATATTATTCGATTCGCAAGTCGAGGACTCGCCATCTACGTTAAATTAGAACATAACTAAATAGAAGAATAGAGAATATAAATAGAACTGTATGACGTAACGCACACGGCAACCTGAACAGCGAGAGCCAAGTCGGCCGAAGTGTTGCGGACACGCGTAGACTCCTGGAGACTTCTACGGCATGACCAATTTTTTGTATTAGCTTTTGGATTCGTTGCGGTCACAGATAAACGAAAGCGAAAGGTTTTCCCCTCCCTTTTCCATCGTTGTTCCGCCGTACCAAAACCTCACGTGTGTGAGTTATAAGGTGGAGTGCAGTCTGACCTCGTTGTCCTTGTACCAGCGCAGCGCAGTCACGTTGGCGAGGTCACACGGGATGCGCGCTCGCGAGTGCGCCTCCACCAGCAACTCACGCGCGTGACGTGGCACCTGCGAGACAAAGCCACTCAAATAGACAATTCTGACAGCCTCCTGGAGGAGTACAGCCAATCGGCATTCTTATTCTTGATCATGTCAATGAGACTGCATGGTTTTTGATTAGGAAACGGTAACAGTTACTCCAAGAAGAAAACTCTCCTTCGTGTTACTCAGTGTACAGTTGTTGGAACACTCAAGGTCAGCAGATGTTCTGTCGGTTGTGTTACGTCGCTGTGTATTGAACCCCCGAATATTGATTGGGGAAAATGCTTTCGTTAAATGGAAGTATCGTATGACCTGATCCTTAGGCGGAGCGCGGTATGGAGGCGCGTGGGGTCGCGCGCGAGCCGCCGCCGGCCGGATGACGAAGGTGTCGAGGCGCGAGGAGGCGCGCGGGCCGGGCGCAGCGCCCGCGTCTCCGATGGCGTCGCGCACAGCGCCGCGTATGTTCAGAATCGTGTCGCCTGTCTTCACGCGCCGGCTCTCGCTGCTTGCCTGCACGATACAAATTAGACGTTACTCTGTTCCCGATTGAAAAACATTGTGTTCAAGTGAAATTACTGACCAAGGCAACGAATATCATGGTGTTCTGAACTGTTGTAGATAATTTTTATTCTGGGTACGGAACCATGTTGCTTTATTTTGTGCGCCCTCGTGTCCATCATACGCCGTGACTCTAAGAGATTATGGAAATTAATTTGCAAGCTGCTCTGGTATTCAGTCAAAAATGCTAAAGGCAAAATTTGGCCGAATTCTCATAACCATAGGCTATTACGTACAACTCCAGCCTTCTTGATTAGAAATACTTATTGTTCTGTGATTATCGAGCTTTGTCAGAAGCTCGAGCCAGAGCTATAACTAAAGCGTGAATGTACGGTTTCTGTTTAACCCCTGTTAAACATGATGATGTGGACATGGATCGCGGATCATGGATCGTGGACGCCAGACGCGTAAGCCGCAGTTGCATGAACCGTAAATGAGTTGACTTCAGACTTCATACTCTAAAGACACTATATACAAATTATTCAAAATGTAAATAATTTAGACTACTTGTGGAAAGCGGGAGCGAGACACTGAATGCTGATTGGTCCGTTCAAAGTTACGGCATCATCACTCGCCATTGGCGGGCGGAGAACTGACGTGTTTGCCCTGTTACAACGGGCGCGAGTAACTAATACCATAGATAAAATACAGGAGTAACTCCTGTAAATCGTTTTTTGCTATTACTCTAATCTGTGATGTTATTGACGATGCATCACAGATTAGATACTAGTTCCCCGGCTGAGGAAAAAAGGTTCGAGTCCTTTTGTTTAGAGTTAACAATGGCGCACTTTCTACGAGTATATGAGTTTTTGTAAAATGTTTTTATGATGTTTTGGATCCTGAAGACAATAGGGTGTTTACGACGATCTTTTGCATTACCCGAATATATCATGCAATTTCCCGAACTAATAGTGACCAGTGCGAATTGTGCAAGTGTGTAGCAAGTGAAGTTTACTGTTTGTGAGTTCTTGTGCGTAATAAAGTGCGGGTCTGACCTAATCGGCATTTGGTATTGTATCCTGACCCCCGTCTCGTAACAGCCCTATGGTGTCCATGGGCTAGGAAGTCGGTGTTTGCGTCCGAGCGAGCTTGATTTGATTTATATCCGTCTGCAACAGACATCTGTCCGTCCAACTATAGATGGATATTCTGTTTGTAGACAAATGGACTTTGCGTTTACCAAACCCGTCTGGAAAGTTTGTGGTTTTGGGATTTAATTGTTTGAATGTAAAATTTCTAGAATAATAAATGAAAAGTTGCTTCTTTTCGTACCTAGGTCGGTTGTTATCGGATTACCTTTGATGTTTTGTCCCAGTCTTGTCCGCTACTCCGCTTGTCTCTTTGTACGTTCGTTACGTCATCAGTCTCAACAGTCTCAGGCTCTGTGGGTTCTGCGTGTAAAGTGGACTCTAGGCCGTTGTCCGAGGGTTCAGTTTCCTGCAGGGGCGGGTAGAGCGGCGCGTCGCGGACGAGCTCGGCGTCGAGGGGAGAGGGGGGGAGCTCGGAACTGCTCCATTCTGAGCTCACAAGAGGAATGCCTGAGAACAATTAAGATACTTGTGAGTATATTTAGTATAGTTAGTAGACTATACTTATAAGTGATATATATAGATAGGTAGATAAATAGCTAGTCTGTAATTACACATCGAAAGTTGTCGCACGCGATTGCTCGGCAAGCTGGGGCCATCTGTTTGTTGTTCTCACAGATGCTGTGGTTGCTCTCTACGTTTTTCTAGTTTCTATAATTTTTTTACTCACTCTCGCAGAAATTTATTCTCTGATTCTTTCACTTTCGTTAAGCTTTTGACAGCTGCGAATTGTGAGTCAACAAAAATACAATAATAAGTCAGAAAATATTTACCGAAACTCCTAAAAGTTACCTGCTCGACCTCAACACCAATAACAAACGAAATCTGAAATAACAGATGTAAAAACAAAAACTTTACCACAGAGTCACCTTTACACTTCTACGGAGCGACCGATTTAACTCTATACAGTTGGCCAAATAAGTGAACTCCAATTTTACATTAAAGACGTTCAAAATTTTTCAGAAAACACGATGGTGGCGTCATCATTCGACTAAACCGGTACCGGTGGTCGGCTAAACGAGAAACTCAAAACAAAAAGTTGAAAACAAGAGTTATTAATAATTCGTAAGGCGCGGAACAAACTTGCACAAGAAATTGTGTTGGTCGCGTAATAAAGTGAGTCGCCACTTTTTGATTGGTGTTGTTATTGCTACAACTTAATAATATATTTTAGCCGAGTTAGCTTAAATATATATACATATGTAAGCTGACATATAGATGAAACTCTGTAAAGTGCACACCAGAAAATTTAAATTATTAAGTAATATTTATTTATTTTATTTTATTTGTCACAAGTGCACGCAAGTTGCTGCTCCTAAGGAAGAGATAGCCTTATTTCCAGCAGCAGTCAAAAACTGTGGAAAATGATTCAAATGTAGTAGTTAGGATTGTTTAGGCTCTTATTAGGGTGTTCCATCATCATCAGCCATAAGACGTCGCTGCTGAACATAGGCCTCCCCGTCAGGGTGGTAGCGGGGCATCTGCCGGTGAGTCCTAGCAGTCCCTGCTCCTCCGTTACCTGGCACTTCCCCGAGCGACCTCTGCAGAGGAGTCCTACCACTATTAGAGTGTTTGCAAACATAATCAATACTTCACTAGAACTCGCGTCACCATTCATAACAATTACAATAAACTAGCTCCGCCCTTCGGTCACACGTGCTATCCTACTGGACCCGTATATTTTTTCGGGATATTTGTTTTTATGTGTTTAATGCTGGGAATAAACTGCAAATCAAATTTTATCCAAATGGAAACACGCACACACACCCGTACAAACTTTCGCATTTATAATATTAGTATGATTATAATTTGCACTCACCATGTGTTTTTCAATCGTTCGATTCTATACTTACTTCAATTTACATTTTTTATGATGAGTGTTTGTTTAGCCGTACAAGGTCATTTATACTCAATACTCAATAATTTATTGCGATATACATGCAGGTCTTAAATAACATGTTTTGGGTTTGACACATATGACCCTATTAGGGTATGGCAACAGTTGGTGCGGAGCGGTCCATTTGTATATTGTCAAAATTATCTTTAAAAAACTCTTCAATAGTGTTATGATCGCTGGAACACATTTTATATGTGTTATGTTATCATTCTACGGCCTATTTGCCTTTTTTCGGTCATATTTATCATTTAATGTTGTCCCAAAGGGGTGGGTGCCGACACCGGGCGGGCAGCCCGTCGGGTAGCCCGGGGTAGCGGCGTACTGTAAGCCTGGAATCACACCGAAGCAACAGAGCATGGCTTCGAAGCATGCTACAATAGTTCGAGACGTAGAGACATTTCAAATGTTAGCATTATGTTAGCTTTTATATTCATGAAACTCCAAACAGTATTACGACTTTATTAATTTTATTATTTCTTTCATAATGTCAGTAATAGTTGTAGTTCGCGCCGAAAGGAGACCTCTCGTCTCGACCATACAGGTCACAATCTTTGGACCGAATTTACACACATTAAAATTTTGAAATTGAATTATAAAGATCTACTTGCTTACAAAATTTCATGAATATCGGGTCAACGGTTCGCGAGCTATCCTCACACAAATCAAATTAAAAGCGCCAGTTGCCGCCAGTTGTTGCATTACATAGTTTTAAGTCGAGTTTTGTCTTATGTATATAATTTCTGGTGTGAACGATAAAGAGTTGTCTATTTATCTATCTGTCCATATAAAGCATCCATACAAATTCCCTAAGACTCTGAGACCTTCGCTTGGCTCGATCAATAATTTGTTTGTTTCATGTATGTAGCGCGCTCCAGGAACGCATGCTGTTACTTCGGTGTAGTTGCAGCTTAACACCTGTCATTGTATTATATCAAAATGTTAAAAAGTTTATACATGATAATTATCGTTGCATTGACGCGAATAATCTTGTTTGTTTTCGGCTCCTCATGTAAACAGGACGTCAGGTCAGGACGCCAGGTCAGGACGTCAGGTCAGGACGTCGCACGATGTCTCCTAGTTGTGAATCGAGGCTTAGAGAGGGGATTAACGAGCCGACATTCGTTACGCGGCCTCGTATAAATCAGTCGCGGCGGGCGCTGTGTAGCGCCGTATAACGCCGTTATCTAAATGAAACGCGCCGCTCAAGGAATGCCTTTAATGACTCGTTATTTCTGGCCATTATTCCGTATTATTTAAATAACATGTTAGAGTTAAAATTCAGTAAACAATTCTTGTGGCAATATTTTTTTCTATGATACTAAAAATAACACTAATATAAATTAAAATTTGATGGTAATGTTTGTTTTCTTTACACGTACTCGGAAATAGCACCTTATGTACAAAAATGTGTAAAACAACGGGTCTGGGCTAGCGCCGGTAACTACGTCACAGTAATCTACCTTAAGGGCTGACTTCCCTGACTCTAACTGTCTCGTTCGCACTTTATCAACAGGCTTAACACAAAAATTTCATGGAAAAAACTGGTAATATGTTAAGAATAGCATTGCTAACGTTTTATAGTTATTTTGTCATTATATTTTATTTTGGCTTAGAAGAAAGTAAAAAAACAAAATTTTCGAGCCTTTCTCTTCAGCGTGTTTCGTCGTGTCGCGCAGCAACAATGCAACAGAACGACATTTTTTCTTCTTCATGGATTTAGTAGAACTAGAAAGGACATAACACAGAACATTAAAGAATATCAACATTGCCTGGAGTATAAGGTCGCTCATTATAATTATAAGTACTACATTAGTAAGACACTATTGTTTAGTTTAGGATGAATTATTGTATTTTGGTGTCTAAAAAAATCATGATATTGTTTTGTATTATTACTAAAAAAACACAGTTCCCGGATAGTGGGTGAAACCGCGAGACGCAGCTAGACAACAAAATGATTGCCTGAAAACATTTATTTGTAAACCACATGAGAATTATTTAGTGATCAAATAATTTTAAAAGCCTTGTGATTAAAGTGTTCCTTAATTTTCGCAGAATCCAACGAAATAGTAAATTCTGTAGAATAACTGTTCACTCGGACGGAATAATTGGAATAAAACTTTTGGTTGATTTGTTTCGATTTACGTTTTGAGTGTTTCTCGTGGAATAATTCAGCTGAATACGTCCGCTAGTAAATACAACTCAGTTCGACGAACAAAGGGGATTAATGAACCGAATACTTTTTTCAATGGCCAGTAACTCAGTAAAGTCATACATGTAAAGGTAGTAACGTGTCCTCTTAGTAAGCGGTGAGTGTTCTGCCACCTGCCAAGCGTGGGGATTATACAGTGGCTTCGATGTGAGTGAGTTAGTAGTTAGCAGAGTGAGTGAGTTCAATTGATTGAACCGATTAAATGAGTTTTTTTAATTAGCTACCAACGTGCTATTGAAAAACAATCCTCTGGTCCGTTTAGTTCATCTCTAGTGTAACCTAACCTAACCTAACTCGTGAAACACAGAGTGAACGCTTCTCGTCGTAAACCGTAGTACGTAAATGAAGCGCCTCGACGCAGAATAACGACGGAACGTACACGTAAATATACAATTCATAAAATTATCTGTAAAAAGTCCGACGTAAAACGGCTGGTGTAGGCGAGGCTTTATAAAGAGTTATGTCGCGCCCCGTGTACTCTCAGCCTAATAAACATGTACGGCGGGTTTATGGATCGAGGCAACTGTTTAGATATGTATCAGTAGCTTTAATAGCTTTCCTCGCGCTTCTGTCACTTGTTCACCACTCACCTATACTTGCCGGCACGACACGGCACGGCACGGTTTGACATGTCCAAGTGCTCCTATGTGTTCCAATGGAAATAAATGGATATGACTATGACTATGAAATAAGGTCGTAAGTGATGATGAGTGACCGGCCCTGTAGTCAGACTCTGACTATATACTATGCTCTGATATGACTAAAAGGTTGTTGTTACAGGCCAACACACCAAAAACTATGATTCAACGTGTCAACCAACAATAGAGCTCAGCTGTTAATGCCACTCGCGGTCACCCGTGCGAGGACAGACCGGCTTTTGTTTATTTCGGCGATTCGTTAGATTTACCCGTACTAGTCAAGCTACGTCACGAGTGTTTCATTTTTTGAAATAAAAAGTAATTTCAGAAGTCCGAATTACGAGTTTAAAACCTTATTAAAAAAAAAACCTATTCAAATTCAAATTTTCATCATTTAATTTTGTTCATTAAAAATCCTCTCCACATCGTCGATCATCTCTTAAGCTCCGTTACTTTGTATTTTCACGAGTAATGTTATGTTAGCCGCCCTCGGGAGGTCGTTTCACTGAAGGGGGAAGAGACGGTCGAAGATGCATTCATTTGCCCTTTCATTTGAACATTTTGAGTCGGGATGAACCTCGTCTTAATAAAATGTAAATAAAATATTAAAAGGTTTATTCCCGATTTCCTTCGAACAAGATTACATTACATTAAGAGGTATCACCATAATTTTTAATAATTTTATTTTGTGTTACTTCGAGGTTTAAAACTTCACATATCGCGACACTTCCGCAGTATGCGACGCGGTATTCTTTCGGAAGCGGACGGGTGCGTGGGTGAACATTATGACGTCACGTCACCAGGTGACTTTTAATAGGATTGAATTATTATATAAACGTAAAATTATATATCTTTGTCTGTTTGATACATTTTCTAGTCTACCAGAGCCTGGAAGGTAAATTTAAAATTGTTTTTGTTATCCTATTAGTACCTATCGACAGCTACATCACACGTTCAACCCCTAATAAAAATGATCACAACTTCACGGTTTCTTTCAATATATTAGAATCAGTGAGTAGCAGTAGTGCTAAAATAAATCCACCAAAAATCGAAAAACACGCGTCGTGAATTCCGTACCTATTGTACTTTAAAGATTAGAGATAATTAGATTGTACAGTCCGCCTCGTAGTACGACGGATGCTGCACAGGTTGGTCAAGGTGTCACAGCCAGCTTTCATCTAGATTTACATTAATACCTACAGACTGCCCCCCCGCCACCTCCCCCCGGCTGCGACGCTACTAGCTAAGCTTAACTTTTACTTCCAGTAAGAGTTTAATCTGCATGTTGAACAAGCTTTGCGAGTTGAAAGCTTGAACATTTTATAACAAAGTATTCATGTCTTTTTTTTAGCTATTTATTACAGTGGTGTAATGAATGGCCCATCGCAAGGATTCTGTTCACGCCAGTGGCCTTCTAATAAACGAAAGAGAAATAAAAATTAATACTAGGTCAGAAGCATCATGGTCGGTCCGCGTGTCGGTAGAACGACGAGTATGATATGATATAAAACAATAAATGATTTAGACAAATCACCCTTCGAGGGGAGGCCGATATATTCTCAGCAGTGGGACGTTTAAAGGCTGCAGAAAATAGTAGCAGTGGTTCCAAGTTTCTTGACAGCGTCTTCGACCGGAGTCTGGACGAAGATTCTGCGCTTTTATTGTGTTTCAGACAATTATCTATGTTTCGGATTTTGTGTTTGAATATTATTGATCTTTCTCGTAACCTTAACTTGCCTCATAAAAAGTGCTTTATAGAAGTTTAATTTTATGCTATGGGTGACGATAGAAGCAAGTCGCTCATTTAATGGTAAGCGCTACGTTTCCCCATAACAGTTTGACTCAGAATTACAAAGTTTCAAAACTATGCGCAGTAATGCACTGCACTCGTCGCCCAGATCAATTAAATGACAAATTGCTTTACTTTCGGTAGTTTCACTGGAAGCATTGCCCTTCAATGCATTAATATTAGCACACTACTACTCAGCAGGTAAATAATAACTTTTTTTTTAATAACGCTTCACACTCATAGCCCCCTACAGTTTCCCTGTGTCGGGGATGCCTTGGAACACACACACACAGACATGGACGACTAACACCCAGACGCAGAGTAGATATTTAAATTCATCATTAAAACCTCCACCCGGCCGGAAATCGAACCCGGGACCTCTCACCTGCTCACAAAGCAAACGCGCTACCAACCTAGCCAGGAGGCTCACCTTGAACTGATAAAGGGGGTGGTAGTTCCCGGGGCGGACTCTGCAAAAGAGTCCCACGACTACAGGTGACAATAATAGTCATAAAAGTATTGTGTTATCCAACAACTTACTTTAGGATGCTATGTATCGGCAGTTCACTTTAAATACGTTTCCCAGACAGGGCGATTCTCCTGTCGATCTGTTTTGAAGTCTATTGGGCATCTTCAAAAGATATTGTTTGACCCAGTTGTCGAGTTGTTGTTGTCATATTCGATGACACCATTCTCTTGGATCGATTTCGGCTATCCATTTTTAGTGCTGGAAGTGGCGCTGTAAGCCTGTTGTCTTGACATGCTTTGTCGCGCCTAGAAGTACTACGGAGGGAAATCTCATTTACTTGTGAGGCGATCTGTAGACATAAGTATAAAACTGGTAGTACGACAGACAGAAATAAGTACTGTAATTAATATTAGGGAGAGTTCTGTAACTGCAATATAAATGACATAATTATTATCATTGACTAGCCTTGTAGTTCAGTGGGTGGATTTCCGTCTTCTGAGCTGTAGGTTGTGGGTTCGATTCCCACCCAGGTCAAACATTTGTGTGATGAACATGGATGTTTTTTCTTTGTCTGGGTGTTTCTATGTATTCTATGTATGTATTTATAAAAAAATGTATTTATGTATTCTATCAGTAAAGTTATCTGGTTCCCATAGTACAAGCTTGCTTAGTTTGGGGCTAGATGGCACTGTGTGTGAAAAACGTCCACCAATATTGATTATTATATTTATTACTAGCTGCACCCCGCGGTTTCACCCGCTATTCTACAGGAACGGTTACATTTTTCGGGATAATTAGCTACCTCCATACCAAATTTCATCCAAATCCGTTCAGCCGTTACAAAGTTGAACGGGTACAAACACACTTACATACTTAAATACTCACACACAAACTTTCAGATTTATAATATTATTCTGATTATTGTGACCGGGAGAAGAGAGTTTCATGGAAGCGTATTAATCCCCGCGCCCGACTCCCGAGCGCGCGACAATCACACGCACTGTTTTGAATAATTGCTGTAGCCCAAAATTATAGCTGGCATTCAATTGTTACGTGCAAGCGTGACGCTTACCATCAGGTGAGCGACTTGCTCGATTCGTCAGTGCTCAGTTTCATTTAAAAAAGACGTTTATACGTAGACTAAACAAAATATAGACGGGAAAACGATATTCAGAAATTTTAATGTTCGACTTATTCAGTATGATTCTTCGGGAACAACTTTAACCAGTTATTGTTTAATTTTTACGGGCTAGGCGTTTGACCATCAACCACAGATCACCGCATTACGAGATCGTATTCGTCGATCGTACGTTGTTCCTACAATAAGTCACCAAAGCTTGAGGCGCGGCGCGGGTCGAGGGTCGGTGCGACCAAGCGTTCTCATTGGCTATCTCAAGGTTACGCCTACTCGCGCCTAACAATCAACCAATCAGAGTAATTTCATATAAGTGTATTTAGACTGATCTGTGGTGCACTTCGAAAGTCTTGAATGCAGAATCTAGGGTGTGATCTGTGCCATCAACAAACCCGATGTTAAATGACGGTGACGGTGAGTGGTCGAGGATGATCTAACTACGTCATGTTAGGTATAAACAATGAAGAATGGTCCATCTTCGTACCTCATACCGTGACATACAGACGGGTGGGTACGGTGAAACTATAACGGATATATTATATATATATTTTGCTGGAGAACCCTAAAATACGAATCTAAATTGAAGCAGACGTACTGAATCCACCGCCGTTAGTGAAAAGTCGCCAAATTATTGTAATCCCGACGAAAGAATATGAATTATTCAAGGACGCTAGCGCTAGGTAGGGAGTAGAATCACACTAATATTATAAATGCAAAAGTTTATGTGTAAGTGTGTTTGTTCCCTTTCAACATATAGGCTACTTTTTATCCTGAAAAATTTAACCGGCGGTTCAGCCCAGCGGTAATTCTTTCTTTCCCAGTTTCACTGTCTATTTATGATTATATTTTCATCTTGATACTGATTGACGAGTTGAGCAAGTCGCTTGCCTGATGGTAAGCTGTACGGTTGCCCATTATAGTTCAGGGTCTCGCTTTTATTTTATAAACGTGTGTTATGTTATCTGAACATTTTTGCTGGTGTTTTTCCATAAATTATCAAACATTAAAGCAAATTAACGACATTCGGAAACTAATTTTAATGCTTAATCTTTGGATCTGCATCAGCCTTTCAACATCCCACTGCTGGGATATCAGCCTACTCTCGAAGGGAGATTAGGCCATATCCACCACGCAGGCCCAGTGCGGGTTGGCGGATTCACATACGCCATCGAACTTCTTCTCCGGAAATATTCAGTTTTCCTCACAATGTTTTCCTACACCGAAAAGCCAATGGTATATCCCACAGAAGAGGAAAATTTTTTATCTACTTCTCTCTCTTCTGTGGTATATCCGTACGTAAGTTCTAAAGAACTCATTGGTACGGGCCCGTCCAGGTTCGAACCGGCAACCCCACGAATGTAAGGTGATCGTGCTCCCATTGAGTTGCCACGCCTTATGCATGGCACTAATGCCATGCCTTTGGATGCCAGCTTTAATTCGTCCGTAAATACTACAATTACGACATATTTGCATTTAACAGCCGTTCCGATTGATTTTCGATTCCTTTAATTTATATTAATTTGGCTGTTCATAGAATTTAAATTGTCTCCTCATTGCCCGCTGCTAAATTAACGCAATTATTTGCGCATAAATATTTGATTAGCACCCGATTCAACCGTTGAATTACAATAATACGCTGATGCGTGGATGAACCGACCGACCTATTTGTACAGTTGGTCAAATAAAGGTACTAATGTTTGCAACTACAGTATTGTTCAGAAAGTACGATTGTGGCTCCCTCTTTCAACTGGTATACAAATATGTTGGTCGCGCTGGTTGTGTCAAATGATGTGGCGCCCGAGGCAGTGGTGGAAATTATATGCTAAATTTCATTACTTAAAATTTAATTTAACGTTTTGTTAATGTTAGGTAGTTTTTTTTTGTGACAGCGAAATATATTTTAAGCTAGCCGTTGGGAACCAGTGTAAATTTCAATGTTGCTATAAATATGAATTAGTTTTACACGCTAACTGCGAAATCGCTAATGAAAACTAATTCATATTTATAGCACCATTGAAATTTAGCGCTTTTCGCAGTTAGCGTGTGAGTGAAGGTTAGATAAAATACTAGTAGTTCTGCGAACAGTAGATTTCGCGAGCATAAACATTTTTGCATAAACTCACAATTCAAAAAAAAAAATGTCATCGGCGATTTTCGTGATATTTCCTCCAAAAAGGGGGGAAGTTAGCTGCGGCGCCATTTATCGGGATCGAACATCTTGACAAACTCGGGACCGATTTTGCTCATATACTAAATTCTTGTCGCTTACTTGTATACAAACGGGCTTGTTGATTTGAAACTACTGACAATAATTGTAATCATTCACATTTTAATGTTGACATTATTATATCAATTTCATTATTTAATATTATTACAATTTTCCTAAAATCATGTTAATAAAAAACTTACTTAAATAATTTTGCACGCCTGTAAAGGTTGTTAATAGATGGACATTTTTAGATTTTAGGACTTGTATACCCATTATCACGCAAATAAAATTTTGATTTGACTTTGACTTCTTTAGAATTGATTACCGAATATTTCTACCAATTATTATCGGCCGGTAAATGGCGTCGAAACAAACTTTCCCCTTTTTGGGGGAAATACCCCTCCAATCAAAATCGCTGACAAATAAAAAATTCTATAAAATTGCAGAACCTGTATACCAAGTCTCGTCAAGATTGGTTGAAAAATATAACTTGTACGCGAGTACCAACATACGGACAGATGAAAGTAAAGCCAGTTAAACTAGAGACTTTCGTTCACTTTGCTCACTCGGTCAAGTAGTTGCCACTACATTAACAATCTTCATTAGCCTTTTCACATTCCACTGTTGGGATATCAGCCTACTACTAATGCGAATATGTATTTTTAGTGGTGTTATTTGGTATGATTTGCGTAATCAAAAGCTACCTTTCCATTAAGTATGGTGTTCGAACACTGTTTTACATTATCGATGCATCGAAATATCAAAAAAAATACGTGGAGACTACCCTGTAAGTAGTAATTTCAATATGGCGTTACGCCATATTGATTTTTGGTGGTGTTAGATGTAAACCTGCCCTTCCTTTTAACATTTTGACCTTTTTCCGAATTCCTCAGAGGCTTTTTAGTTTAAGTTATACTTGTATCCCTCGAAAGCTGTAAGCGGGCAGTCATCGTTTTTTCATCCGTCTGTGACAGAGGAGCCCGTGGGACGGGGCCGGCGGTCCCGCCGCGCCGGGGCCAACCGCTCCACCGCGCCGGGGGCCATCGCTACACAATGGCTCGAATGTAATTTGTGGCTTTCAAACGAAAATTTAGGTAAATTTTGACATAATGTAGCGATAATTGGATCAATTTTATTTAATTTCTTGTAAAATGTACCTGTATTATGTGGGTCAGTGAAGGTAATTGTTTTATTGAAAAAGTACCTGTATTATGTTGGTCAGTGTAGGTAACTTTATCATGACTCCTTCACCGCAATTTCGTTCGCTGGAGAAAAGCGTTTGTTTATTTATTATTTTCTAAATAAAAATCCAGGATTCCGGTATATAAGCTATCGCTATAGCAAGTTTTATCCATTTCTGTTTAACTGTCATAGAGTTTAGTGAGAATAACGACAAGCCCTTGTATTTTGAACTTCATCTCGAAATCTCGAAGTAGGAACGAGTAAAGTGAATACAGAACACGGAAGCGCCGCGCGCCGCTGTCGGCACAACTTGGTCGAAAAGTGTTCTTTGTAAGTCGGTAGTAGTGGAGGCAAGTTACGACATAATTTCAAACAGCAAATAGTTTGAGTGCATTTTCGTCTCGTCTCGGTACAGATTCTTTCCTCGTCCGTGGTCCGCTCCCTTCCGCCGTCTACTTTAAGTTTCAAGTTGTTAAAGTGCGTCCAGTGCCGAGTCTGTCAAGTAATATGTTTTCAAGTACATATTAAGGTAAAAAATATATTTGAAAACCAGCAACAGCATCAAATTTATTTATTTATTGAGATACGCCAACAGTGAACATATTTTACATTCAATAATCAAAGCTGAGCCAAATTCAAAATCTATGGTGCAGATCTAACAATCTGAGGATCAGAAATAAGTTTTCTGTGGGAGAGACGCGAGAAGACATTTTTGTTTTGACTAAAAATGTTTAACGAATCACGGTAGCTTTGTACTAAGTCGTCTTGAATAATCTAACTGACCTAAAATTCTAATTAAAAATATGAGCAACTCTCAATTAATAATAATAATAAATAAATAAATATCTGGGACATTATTCACACACACACACAGGCACACACGGTCATCTGACCCCAAACTAAGCAAAGCTTGTAATATGGCTGCCAGAGACTGATATACGTACATAGATATTTTTTAAATACATACTTATATAGATATTAACAGCCAGACATAGAACAAACACAAATATTCATCACATAAATGTTTGTCCTAGATGGGAATCGAACCCACGCCCCCAAGCACAGAACGTAGGTTCACTACCAACTGAGCCACCGGGGCAGTCAACGTAAAGTTAAGAATATTTAACATAGAAACTAATTATAACCATTTTCCTATAACTAGATAATATAACACACCAGGGTCCAACTCGCTGCAGTTCTAAATCTCGGCACGTGGGGTAGTACGCCACAAAGTTTAACTCGTGTATTTTCACAGAGAACTTGTTACATTTTAAATAACATTAGTGTTTATTTTTTGTCTTCAATTTTTTGTGGAGCTCAACTAAAGATCTATTCGCGGCCTTCTCTGCCGATTCAAGAGTTGGCACCATTTATATGCTGAGATCGAAGCGAGAAGTGATGTATCAGTAGTTAAACGCTGCCCAAATGTAATGAAAGGCACCTACACGCGCCCTCTGTACCAAGTTCTATTAGAACCCGTTACCTCCAGTCTGGGATCCCTGACCTACTTCCGATGATATGTGGGTGCTATACGGATAGGAAGTAACTAACCCGAAACGAGCTCGTTTTATTCATCACTAGCGACCCGCCCCGGCTTCGCACGGGTGTAATTTAGAAAAATTATATAAATAAACCTTCCGTGAAAAATAATCTAACTGATGGTGAAAACCGCATTAAAATCCGTTGCGCAGTTTAGGAAGACTTACCGGATATACAGACAGACATACAGACAGACACGGAAAGCGACAAGCAACTTTATTGAGAGGAGAGGACATAACTCGTCGCACCACTTTGATAATTCTTGAATCCCCACCGCGCGCGGATGGAGAGGGGGGGAGGGGGTGGGGTGTAGTAATTCTTCTTTGTTCACTTTTTATATTATATTCCTGCAACAAATTCGCATGTACTCGTAGGTCGCGCTAACGAAGACCTATTAGGGCTCCGCAAATTTAATTGGATTTATTACACCAACATTTTTAACAATTTATTTAGCTTTAATTAATCCTAATATGTTAGGCCTTAACCAGTCTCTAACTACGACAAAGTCGTGGGTATGAGGTTATATTTCACCCAAAGCATAGATTAGCGTAGATTCGTTATTTTATTCAGGATTGTTTTTTTTTAGTGGAAATTACGAGAAATTCCAAAAGATTCTTAGTTCTTTCCTCGCATCCCCTTCGGCCGAGTTACACACAATAGCAGGAATTCTTTTTTTAACATCACTTTAATGGAGCAAATACACCAACGAAATCCGTAGAGATGCGATAGGCACGAAGTCGCCTTTATTTACTTACTTTTTTTTTTTTTTCTAAGAGGATTTTGGCATCCCACGTCTTATGCATTTGCCAGTGTCAAGTATACATATATATTTTGTTAAAAACTATCAAACAAGTCATAGTCACAGTCACAGTCTAAGTCAAGCAAAGTAAGTCACGGTCAAGTCCAAGTCATGCCCCAGTAAAGTGGTGAAAACTTTACTAGAGCCTTCTATGGAGTTTTGGAAATAACACGAAAATTCACGTTTCACGATATTATACCATTCACCGACACTCGTGCATGTTCACGAACACTTAACGGGTAAAAATTCACTGTTTTTACACATTAACACTCGAAATAACACAAGTTTTGGAAAATAATAAAATGACGCGACATGAATTCTTCACGTTCCCGCCAAAACTCCATTGACTTACTTGTTAAATAATGTTTTGTAAAAGTCTAAAATCTGCTACTTTTATTTTCTACCCACACCAAAGCTAGTCTGTTCATAAAATATATGTGTCTCGCTTGCTCTCGCGAGTTGTTATCCAGCTCTTATGCATAAGATAGTTAGTCAACACTTCGTTTTTACTTTTGTAGAATAGTTTTAATCTACTGAATATTCAAAGCAATCTGCATTGTTCCGTAGCAGCGTAGCAGCTCTACGCCGTAGCGTCATCTCTCGTAGTGATTAGTAGACAATACTCTACGAAATTATTGTTATCCTTTATATCGACTGTGGAAATTTTAAATGTCGTAAGTTAACTTCATTTTGTCGTAAGTACCTGAATATACCATTGAATGGCAATTTTGTATTTTTAACATTTTGATATCTCTTGAAGCGACGGAGTTACGATGACATTCAGTTTGTAGTAAGTGGTAAAAATAGTTTAATTTTGTATCGTACTAGCTGCGCCTCGCGGTTTCACTCGCTAAACTACAGAAGCTGAATATTTTTTAAAAAAGTAGCCTATGTGTTAATCCAGGGTACAAACTACCTCCATACCAAATTTCATTAAAATCCGTCAGCCGTTACAGAGTTGAACGGGAACAAACACACTTACATGCATACATACTTACACACAAACTTTAGAATTTTTAATATAAGTGTGATGTGATGGGTCATATTTTCGATAACAAATTAATTTTACTTTTATGCGACATCGTACGTCTCTATACCCAAGAAATGTATAATTATGTTATAACGATCCTAGAAACCGGGTTTATCTATTTATAACACATATATATATTGTTATCTAAATCATTCATAATTTTCAGTAATAAAATATTACACTAAGTCCTATACGACATTTGGTTGAGATATTTCTGATATTAAATTAAATTATAAATTACACTGAATTAAGCGACATCTTCGTCGTCAGTAGTCTTCCGACTTCTATGTCGATATAGTCAGTAGTGTCGATAACACCAAACAATCGTATTTACGTTCAAATATTACTATTTGCCACGAATTTTTGAGCCTGAAACACAGTTGAAAAGAGATGGCTTTAGCGCTCAAAAAAACAGATAATTGCTAATTACATTTAAATCAGGATATCAATCAATATTCTTTTCGATGCTATCCTAGATTTAGATATTATTATTACCTCACTATTGGTGTAATAATTACTTGAAAATACAATTCACACACATACACGCACAGACACACACCCACTCAACACACACACACGGGTTGCGAGCGCCAGCGAAAAATGTGTGTCGATTTACACACATTTCTGGCGCTCGGAACACTACGGTCTACTGCGAAGACTGGGCCTTTATTTTTTTTATTTATTTTTTATCGATAAAATGTCGTATAAACATGTTTCCCTGCTATGCAATACTACATCACAGATCCAAAAAAAAACATATATTTCAAATTAAGATTTTTAATCTAAGAGGTTCACTGAATAGAAATATCATTTTTTTGTCTTCAAATTAGTAAAAGTGAATGTAAAATCTGTCGTGCAATTTTAAACCTTATTCTCGCGGATCGATACCTACAGAAAGTTGTAATATTGTCTTGTTTCCAGAGTTACACTAACAGAACTCTTAACGCTTAAGAATAAGGTTAAAATTTATTTGCATTAGGTCGAGTAGAGTGATTAAGCGGTATTTATTATGGGAAAGTTAAAAGTAACCGATTCATTGATCTTAGCAGTTCTGGAGTTCGGGGTTGTCAGGGCTCGTGCTCAGAGTTGTCAGGCTTGTGCTCAGAGTTGTCGGGCTCGTGCTCAGAGTTGTCAGGCTTGTGCTCAGAGTCGTCGAGGCTCGTGCTCAGAGTTGTCGGGCTCGTGCTCAGAGTTGTCGAGCTCGTGCTCAGAGTTATCAGGGCTCGTGCTCAGAGTTGTCATGCTTGTGTTCAGAATTGTCGGGCTCGTGCTTAGAGTTGTCGGGCTCGTGCTCAGAGTCGTCGAGGCTCGTGCTCAGAGTCGTCGAGGCTCGTGCTCAGAGTTGTCGGGCTCGTACTCAGAGTTGTCGGGCTCGTGCTCAGAGATGTCGGGGCTCGTGCTCAGAGTTTTCGCGGCTCGTGTTCGAAGGGTTACAATACTACCGACTGCGGCAAGGGGACTCATTATCATTATAACTATTAAATACTCGTTTTTAAAATATTTTAAACGTTTATTGACTAGAAATAATCTAAATCAGCGTAATATTCGTGTAGCAATCACGCTCACTGAAAAGCTTCTTGTAAAATAAATGTCTATAGAATACGATAATAAAGTCCTTCGGTACGGGCAACACTCCGGCCGTCCCGCGGCGCGCACTCCGCTCCGACTCTGATTAGTCTCTCCGCAATATAAAACAACGCAGCTCACAATCTGTGCAGTCTGCACGCTCTTTTAGACTTGCTCACTATAAGTAGTAGAAGGTTATTATGATTGTTGTGAAATTAAACTGTTTTCAATTACAATGGAGGCATTCTGAAAGACGTTGAGGGTGGCAATATATATTTTTTTTTTGCTTAGTTACCGCACGTGCAAGCAGAATTGTCTCTTAGGTTTATGCGGTTGTTTTTATTTGTTTTAGTGTTGCTACATTACTTTAGAAAAATAGAACAACAGAATTGACTTCAATTTCTTTGTATATTGATCACATTTCGTCGTTTCAGACCAAAATGCGGTAATTATATTACAAAATATTTTTTTATGTTTACATTAAAATATATTTTGTTTTTGTATCTGAATCACCCACAGACTCCTATTTTACAAAACGGTTCCATCGTTGGGTCTCTACAACAGAAAACTTTTTTTTAACTTGCTATTGAGATTCAAACCTATAATATTATAGTTCATAGTAGGTACCTAGTCGTATTATAACACCAGGAAAATCCTGGCCAGTGAAAAGTAGAAATTGTGTCTAATTCATAAAATTGTTGAAAATGCTTTGCTTAAGCTCTGCAAATGAAGCTTACTCTATTTCGGTTTTGAACAGCCGATTTCCACTCTATAAAATCTACTCAGCTCTAAACCGCAACCAATTTTGATCGAACCACCCTCATTCAGTGATATTCACTCATTCAGTGCTTCAATAAACCTCTAGTTCTCACTTCGAATATAAATTGTCGACCGCACATTATTCTCATTGCTGCCTCCGGTTGCAATTGCCGATACTCCGGCGATATTGGCCGCGCAGTGTACCCTGCACGTTGCGATAGTTACACTCGGTATAAAGTAAGGTGAAGCAATGAATGCAGTCTGCGTCTATTGCCGGCTCAGTGCAGCTATTGACAGTGGGAGTCGTTTCCGGCCAGCCTTGTATATTGCCCTCTGCAATAACGCGGTTTGCTGGTTACAAAGCATAATGGAATGGTAGGGGATAGCCGGTCTTTGTGAGCTGTCTCCTATTTTCAGCATTTCGTACTCGTGCATCGCTCGGCCGAGTGATTCAACGGGTGACCGCGAGTGGTATTTATTTTGCACGACACTACGGACGGATAATATGTGTATATCAAATATAACAAGATACCGAAAGGGAAAATTTAAAAATACTTTGTCTAATACTATTCCTTTAATACTTCTTAGCAATTGTTTCTATAGCATTCAAGAATTTAATAATCGTTAACACAATATATATACATGTAAAGAAAATGTAATTCTTTAATTTTATATTCAAATTTTGCCGCGCTAGACGTCATCGGCAAAACAGACTAAAACAGTATAGGTTGAAGGCGCGGGCTCGTCCTATTGGTCTGAGGATTATTAGAAAAGCCAAGATGGAGATTTTGTTTATTAAAATGGTGACAGTGTATTTGTGTGTAATATTAAAAATTCATAGAAGTTAAAACAACCGTAACTAGTGCTACCTAAAGAATCGACCTATTGATAAATAAACTTTAAATGTCGTTTCTTTGTTTACAGATAGGAATTTCAGTAAAGCTGTTATTTATTATGATTATTATGATGCATGTATGTAACCAACAAAATGAATAACATAAAAACTTTGTTTACAGAGCAACACATTATAGTTTAATTGATCATAAGCATCTTATATACATATTAATAATAAAATATTATTACATAGGACAGTTTTATTACATAAAATATTTGCAGATACAGCGTGATACTAAAACGATTTATAACACCATAATTTACATATATTATTGCAAATAAATGTATTGACTGATTGATTGGTTGATTGGATTACACGTTTAGTTGTATTGTCGAGTTAGTATCTAAAGTATAAAAATGTAGTGCATAACCCAGTTTTAAACAGTATTTAAGACTCAAAAATCTGGCCTAAGAATGGGTAAACCGTCAACGCTGGGTGCTATCGTTACTCCCGCGGAAATCGCCACGCTTGAGTAACGTCCTTGTTTGTTCGTTGTTCACAAAATGTAAAAAGCCATTTGCGAGATTCTGTCGTGAGATTCTGCTACTTTAATATAACGTAAACAAAGTCATTCCAACACTGGAAATAGAGAACATTAAGAGATATATATTCATATCACGTACATCTGAGCAAAGTAAAATATTTTAAGGCGAAAACGTATCCGAGGTCGTGGTAGTAACAGCCGTCTGATTCAACACTACTATCAAATAATATTTACAGTTATCTACGCTACTACAAACAAGTAATATTAGTAAAAGATTAACTAAGTATCCGGCTGCAAAATAATTATAGGCAGTTATATATATACTCCTCTTGGGCAGTTGGGTAAAAAATAATTACCAACAATACAAAAATACCAACTACTCGGAAACAAATAAATAAAATAAACAGTTTTTTCTTATTCTTATTTATTTATTTATTTATTTAATACACACCAACATGATGTACGTCGTTGTAACAAAGAAGTTACAACGACGTACTTAGTTTAGTATAATTGTCTAAGACGCCACTCCTGCGCGCATGGTCACCGTGGTAGCCATCGAAACGAGGCCTTATTTGACATGAGGTAATTTATTCGTCGATATAAGTCCTAGACGTACTTATGATCAAATACGATTTTCAGAATTTTTTTGGCAAACTTTGTGATTTCACTACTCCTATCCATTTGCAGCATACTCTAATGTCACCGAGCGTCGTCGGCCGACCTCACGGAACCTCCTCACGGCGCGGAGCACACAGGAGTAGAAAAGTAGGAGGTGCGATATCACAAAGCTCGCAGGAGCAGGAATAGAAAAAAAACTGAAAATGATGAACTAACAACAAACTTCTAAAAGTGAAGCGACCAACGATTCCCATCAGAGCATCCGTAATGAGTTCCCACCGCGTTCTATGCCACCGCGTCGCGTCTCGCCGCTTCAAGCCGTGACTCGCCGCTTCACGTCGTGACTCTTACAAATGAATTCCTTCATAACTTGTTGAAAAGTTTGTAATCGCAATAAAGAAGCGGAAGTCGTCGGCGAGGCATTACGCTAACCATCGCCTGATTCGCCGAGACCGATGTAAAAACGTATTAAAAGTTAGAGTGCAAGGCGCGGGGTCGCAACTTGACACTTTACTTCATTACCCTCGACGTCGTCGTCGGTCGTCGTCGAGCCACAGACGAGATACGCTAGAAGAAGAACATTTAATAACAAAATATTAAAAGTTTTGTAAGCGGCGTCTCCTTATCTTATTTGATTTGGAGAGGATGAGTTCTGTACTGACGTCCTCGCCGTGTGGATCAGACCCATCCAGCCCTGAGTATCGGAGCGTGGCTCTGGTCCCTAAGCTGGTAGGCACAACATAAATCAGAAATATTTAGTGGCCATAGATAACAGTCATTAAATATTACAGACAAGACACTACTATAAAAATACTTAAGCTTAGAATTAAATTAAATTATGTAAACTTAGTTATTAACTACTACTTAGCTGTAACTCGCGACTTGGTTCGCGTGGACCCACAAAAAAAAAGTAGCCTATGTCTGTTTCCGACCTTTAAGCTATATCTATGCAAAAATTCAGCTTGATCCGTCCAGCCGTTTAGCCGTAAAAATGCGACAAACACCCAGACAGATAGACAGAGAGACAGAGTTACATTCGAATGTATAATATTAGTTAGAATTTGAATTATTCAATATTATCATGACAGGGGCTACTTATTATACTTACTCCGTCTGTTGTTTGCACAAAAATTTCGAGAGCGAGAGAGAGAGAAACTCCGAGAAGTTCATTGCATAATATTGATTTATTTATTTATTTCCAAAACAAATAGTAAGCTATCAGCAAGTTCTACCAAAACGCTTACTATCCTAAACAATGAGTATAAAATAACTTAAATTCTCTAATAATAATAGGAATGTTATCAGTAAATATGTCAATATGCTGTAACTTGTGCGTAAAATGATGATGATTTGCTCGAGTAATGTCCAAAAACAAATATGGACAAAAGCATAATTACACCTAGCCATAGAAACGGCCAACGGAAAAACTTCCAACTGTAAAAATTAACTAATATAGTAAAGGCCAACTAGAAAACTGACCAGGAACAGAAACTCGATTCATTAATTGACCGAGTGAGCGAAGCGAATGAAAGGTCTCAGTTTCAACTGCCAAAATTTGGTTTCATCTGTCCGTTGGTACTCGGTACAGGTGGACCAAATCTTGACAAAACTTGGTATACTAAATTAAATTAAATTTTGCCACTTAACACTGAGACTCGGTCAATAATAACTCAAACACATGATAATTGTTCAAAATATTATTTCTCAACGTTCTTATACTCATGTCGAATGTCTGGCGTTCATTTTTGCTTTATGTTAGTAATAAAATTTCGTAATCCCTTATTATCTAATAGGTTGAATTTAAAAGATTTTTGTGGTTTGTTTGAATTATCTAATATTTCAAGCAATTGTCGGCGACTACATCTATAGGCAATATTACGAAAAAGTCATTAAATAGATTTGCAATCTCTTCGGCTTCTGTAATAACGTCCTTCCTATCATTTTTTATTGAATGAATATTAGACTTTTCATTCCATTTTTTATTTCGACCCACTTGTCCATTAATTATGGTCCACGATTCTCTAATTTTGTTATAAGACTTATTTATTCTATGTTGGAATTGAATATTTTTTGCTGCAATCAATGTCTTTTTCAATATTTTCTGATATTTTTTATGGTAAGTTATCTTATCTTATTATAATCTTTGTTCATATTCATTTTTTCTGATTTTCCTCTAGCTTGTTTCAGATATACTATCTAACAACGCTAGCTCATCTATAAATAGAGTGGGGGAGCCACCGCCGTAGTTTCTGCAACTGATACTCTTTCGAGGAAAATTTCAATTCCCTTATTTGGCTATCTCTATATATTATAGAGATAAGTCGGTCGGACTGTACCAACGGGCTCTTTGCCTATCGGGACATATTCGAATATATTGTGAGAATCAAGGGCCTCATTCTATCATGCTCGAGATTACATCAGACATTCCCAATCTATCTATTATTTGTAGGAAACTTCCGAGTTAATCTCGAGCGCGCGAGAATAGGTTCCCTGGAGCAATCCCAAGACATCGTGAGATAATAGGCGAATATTCAGCCTTTCTCTGCCTATCAAATAATAAACATGGGGGAAATACGTCTGAATGGAATCTTGGGAATATAATAATTACCGAATAATAAAGTAAGTTCTGTTATCTGTATGTATGTTTGTAAGAATATTTTGGAAGCGAACGAGCTGAGGGACGGCCTGTGTTTAGCAGTGGACGTCTTTCGCCTGATGATGATAATGATGAACAAGCTGAGTAGATATTATTTCTGTAAGACTGTTTCTTTATTTGAAATCTATTCACAACATTTGATCCGGACGACTCTTTCACCATTGGGACAATAACTCTAACCTGTTCATGAGTTTAGTGTTATTATGTACCTTCGTCTAGTATAACTATTATCGAATAAACTTTTGTTTCTTATTTGATACAAAAATAATGTATGTAAAAAATAATTGTATACGCTTTGCTATCGAATACGTCCGCAAGTTAATTTATTAAATTTATGCTAGTAATATAAGGTCACAGTATTCTATAAGCTAAAATTTTTTGTAAAATATTGAACCTTATTTAATATAGAATTAATGCTTCGATTTGATTTGAATGAAATGAGTCACTTTCACGCGCGACTCTTCCCACCAGCGAGACGTTGACGGAACATTCTATAACACAAATGACCTAACAAGCGTTTCTGCAGAAGGTGAGTTGTGATGTTGGTAAATGGAGTACACATTTATGACTGCGTTCCTTTACAGAGTTCTCAGTTCAAAATGCTCTTTTTATGGAGGGTAGATTGTTACTACCATATTTTAGTGTAACAACATTATCTGAGAATTGAAGGTTACATGACATCGGAGTGATTAAACCTGGATGGATTATATGTGTGAAAGTATAGGCTCGTATTTCTGTTGGTCCATTTCACGAGTTACATGAATTTGGCCAGAATGTTTTGTGCATCATTTAAATGAACATTAGATAAAAGTATCATCAAGGTAAAAGTAGTATCTTTGAAGGAAAAATAATAAGATAAATAGAAATGATCGGTAAAATCAGTGAACGCGGCTAGTTTTTAATTAAATCTCTGTCGCCGTACAGACTAAAAATTAAAGCATGAGAAAAAAGTTATCGTAACAGTATCTTTGTGAACGCATTTTTGGCGCATTTCCAGCACAGCACAGTGGAGTATCGATCCCGCACCGGCCGCGCGCCACCCTCGCGCCTCCGCTACCCAGCCGGAAACGGGTGTGACGTAGCATGTTGGCTTCTCGTCTCTTCATTGAAATCACCTCCTCCTATTAGAGTTCCCTAACAAAGCTGAACCCTTACAGTTTCACCGTGTACGTGTGTCCGTTTGAATGTTGCAGTCGTTTTGGTCAAAGTTCTGGCACATGTTTTTTGCTATAATTATGCTACACGCTGTATGGTGTATGCTGTTAGAACATGTGTTAATAACCGCCGGTAAACGTGTTACGCAGACCTGCTTTATTAGCTCCGTGTGCCGGATATTATACCTAGTCGGTAGTCGGGCCTACTTCAAGCTCAGTGCCGATTTATTCGAAGAGACGCTAAGAGTTGTTTCGTCCCCACAATGATTCGAGTGTTGATAGTGTAGTCCGGCAAGAAAGGCCGGCACGGTCATCATCTTCGTACGGCCGACCGCGACTGGCATCTTCAAGTGACCGTTACCACGAGTCGAATGACACATTAAAATGATTGCTCTAAAACAACAACCTCCTCGGCATTACGAGTACTTTTTAATTACAATGAAAATTGCCATATTTATAAATGTTTCAACATAAGTAGGTAATAATTATAATATGGCAATTTGCGATTCAGGAAACATATTATATTACATGCTACGTTAAATAACTAGTCAACGCGCGCAACAGCTAACCATTTTCTAACTTTTACTTCGAAAGAAAAACAAGACGCGTTATTCACATGTCAAAATTCCAAGAAATTGTCAACGAGTGAGTAATCCTCACGAGCGTGTGTGCGAGATAGCTCCGACCGCTCCTAATGTCATTCCGAAGGATTCCTCAAGGGGCCTCGGGGACCGCCGGAGGGCCCCAGCAGACCGTAGGGCCCCGCGGCCGGAGAAGGGCTCGCCCAAAAAGTGAAGGGTAATTGGGTATTTCCGAATGCCCCGGAGGGACTCGATATCTCTAGGGTGAGGACATACCGAGTACAGTACTGTTCCAGAAAGTAGAACATTCACGTGGGATTTTCACGTATTACGCCGATGACAAGGAAGATGTCATCACCCGCTTCTTGCGGCGAGCGATGGCAGCGTCACCGCAGACCATCGAGGACTTACAACCTGCAGATGGCTATTAGAGATCGGAAAAAAGGAAAAAAAGGCGTGTAACATTTTCTTTGGTTATTATAAGTTTTGCGTGTCCACCCAGAGAAGTGAAAAAAAAACTAAAAAAAAATTCACTAAAAAACTTCTTCTTGCGGTGGCGTCGTGTGGCGGGTCGCCCTCTTCCCTCCAATATGTTGAGGAGAGCGATGGCTGGCACATGCGTCAACTCGTGAACGGGTGCTGCTTGCGGGAGCTGGACTGCTCGGAGTATATACGCAAATCTAGTAATGACTAGCACCTTACTATGTAGTAATAAATTATATAAGTTTTCTTTGGTATATTCCTTTTGTAGTCTTTAGTTTTTATATTAAGTAATAGTTGACAAAAGGCACGCTGACCCTAAAGTCTGTGGAGCAAAGCTTAGAATTAAAAAAAAGTTAACTAGAACATTATGAGTAAATTATTAACAATAACTAGCAGCACGTCACGCCACACGTTATTGTACAAGTTTCTTACATTCAGAGTATAATCTGCCTCCATATTAAATCGTTCCGCCGTTACGACTTTGAGTGGGAATAAATCATACTCGCACGCAATTTTTTGCATTGCTGTTGTAAAATAAGTGTGTTTGTTTGGTGATGTATGATGTGACGTGTGGCACGGGCCGGGTGTGTGCCCGCCCTAACGCGCGAGTAGCTGGAAGTAATCGCCTCCAACAAGAACGAATAAAGAAATGACACGATCTCAATATTAAACCTTTTTTCGTGAATTGTTTCGTTTAATTATCCTCAGAGTCGGTGCTGCCGCTGGGACGGGCGGACTGATCCGCCATATTATGTAAAAGAGTATTACTGAAAGGTGTGTATGTACTCAACAGTGTGAACAACTTTTAGTATGGGACTAACTTTGAAATAGCGAGAAAAAATATTAGTTGTCACGACAAATTTATGGAAAAGCTGATTTTGAATAGGTAATAGGTGCGCTCAAATGCAGACCAGGGGGTGTACCGTGAGCTCTTATTGCGGTTCAGAATAGGCTCTAAACAGAATCGTTAGTCAAATTCGTACCGTGAGGTCTGTTATTCGATTCAGCTTAGGTTGCCGCCATATTTAACCGGTGACAACCTAAACATCATCGCTAAGCGTGTTTTCTTTCATTCAATTGGTACCGTGACCTCTTAGTTGAATCGATAATTGTCTCGCTGAATTGTCAAATTAGCGATTCAGTATAAGTTACTATTTCAAAACCTTTTTTCGACCGATTTGTCATTTGGATCTTCTTAGTCGTTGGTGGATTGTAAATATTATTTACTAGCAGCCCGCCCCGGCTTCGCACGGGTATTTAACAAAAAAATAAAAATACGGTATATGGTATAGATGTTCTGCAAAGTTGTAGTATATTTTAGGTATTTTTTTTACATCTTGGGTTACATTATTGGAGTTTTAGTAAGGATCCCTATTTTTTTTGAAAATATAATATAGCCTATGTCACCCGGGGATAGTGTAGCTTTCCAACAGCGAAAGAATTTTTCAAATCGGTTCAGTAGTTTCGGAGCCTATTCAATGCAAACAAACAATTAATCAAACAAACAAACAATCAAATCTTTCCTCTTTATAATATTGGTATAGAAGATAAAGAAGTGTCCTCCGCCGTATTACTCAATTATCGAGTAAATAAAAACTATTGAGAAGTAAGTAAGCGTTCACTTTACAATGTAATGGTTACTTTATTGATAGTAACCACTACAAACAATCGCACTAAAACTAAAACGGTTACATATAATAATTATCCCGCGAATCTTACTTTGGGCGATACGCTAATTTGATTATATATATTTTTCTCTTATATTTTAGCTCCACACGTTGTGTATTTAGCCAGTGTCAAGTGATGTCAAATATATCACAATTAAAACAAGTCTCAGTCATAGTCTAAGTCAAGCAAAGTAAGTCACGATCAAGCCCACGTCATGCCCTATAAAGTGGTAGACACTTCACTAGATGATTCTATGGAGTTTTGGAAAAAACACGAAGAGTCACGTTTCACAATATTATACTATTCACCAACACTCGAGTACATTCACGAATACTTAATAACTTTAGACGATGACTGAGACTTGTTTTCAATATGATATAATAATCACTTGAAATATTTAACTAAACCCTCACAGTTGCCAAATGGGCTAAATACACTATGTATGCCACGAGCCAAAATTTAAGAGAAAGAAAAAACCTCAATGTCAAATATATTTCAATTTAGATGAATGCGTTCAGAAACTTGTAAATCGTTGTTTCTCACAAATCGGATTGATATTATTTCTTAGAAATTAAAATTATTCAAGGACAAAGCACAATAAATATTGCATGATTGCATTAGTTTTGCACTTTGTTATAAAATTCAACATGATTTCTCTTATAACACGCTGATACTATAGCTAATCACAAAAAACGCTACTTTCCGGAAAGGGCTAACACCTTTGAATTTCAGAACGCATTTTTTTTACGAGAGCCAGTGATACTTTTGTATAGCGCTGTCTTTGTCTAATTTTAGCGTTTCATTACTGGAGCCAGAGACAATTTTCGTGCATTCTTTCGAGAGGTAGCGATTCAAATGCGATCGTGTTTAATCGAGCTCACGGTACGAAAACTAGCGAGTCAATTTAGGCACCTAAACTGTACTGCATCGCAACTGGCTCGCAAGTTAAAAGTTGACGGTACGCCCCCTGTTTTGAATTAAGAATTTGTTCTCGATTCAAGGATGTCAGGGAATACCTCGACTCTGTGAACTAACCAAAAACATTTACTTTTGTTATTGCCCACATTCGCGTGTTCCAATTCTGTTTAGTTGCCACATCGGAATTGAAACTTTAATGTCGAGTATTAAAGCTCTTTTAGTTTAAGAGCGTGGCTCAAAGCCGAAGCTTCGAGAGCTCAAGTTGTTTGTAGTTCAAGTTGCATTCGAGTAGAATGGTACTCATTGGACCAGAACCAGTACACACGCAAACACACACACATACACAAATATTTTTATTCACAAATAAAAATGCGCGCAGCCTGAGTTTTGCGAGTTAGTACCGTCTTCGGTCGGCGAATCGTCATCTGTTTGTATTAAGTTCTGCCCTACACTACTACACATTACTATTTCATTTCTACTCGGCTCGTATCGGATTGTGGATATGATTTCGTGAGATCGGTCTGCTTGGGGGTTATTGTGATTCATCATCATCAGCCAGAATACGTCCACTACTGTACATAGGCCTCCCCTTAGAGAGCCACACCGACCGACAACGTGCCACTTGCATCCACCGGCTGCCCGTCACGATGTCGTCGCTCCACCTAGTGGGAGGCCTGCGTCTGATCGCCAAAACATAATTATGTTATTTCTTTCGCCTACAACTCTCATTGTGATTGACAGAGACCTCAATGTGAGTGACAGAAACAGAAGTATATTTTTATGCTTTACAATTTTGTTGATCATCTGTATTTTACGTAATTATTTAAATTACACACAAACACTTCGCAACAACTCAAAGCATTTGTGTGATATCTGGTGGCAGAAAAACTTACACTGCAGATTAACACAAACCTATTTTTTATTTCGAAAAATGAAACGGATTATGCTGGATAGCAAGTGACACTATAAGAGCGTTAGCGTTGAATAATTAACAAAATATCGCGCTCCAATAAACGTAGCTAATTTCTTGATTAAATGTATCGTAGTATTGGGATCTAGTTACTAGTTCGTAGATCACAAAGTAATAAGACACCTTGTCCTACCGCTGCGCCGGGCGCCAACTATAATAGCGAGAGTGAAGCTACAAAAAAGCTACTCTAGTTGGCAAGGCGAGAGAAGCGAGTGATAGTTTTGTTGCTGAACCACGAGCGAGTAAGCGAGTACGATTGGCGAGTTCTCGCGCAAGACACATTATTTAACCATTTTCCCATTTTACTTTTTTTTTGGTGGTCCAATGGATCAGCTGACTGGTGAACATTCGTTTTTATTTTTAACTTTAGCTGTATATCCAATCCACTCTCTAACTCCTGAGCGAAAAGGAAAAACGTCGGGCACACTACCTCCTCACTAAGATTCTTTTGCCGAGGAACACACACCCTATGCACAACTAACACCTGGACCCGGAGCATATATTTCAATAGATCATTTTGACATCTGCCTGGCCGGAAACGGTAACTAAAGGCAGCGTGGTACCGATTGCGTGGCCTCGGTCGTCACGCTGCCTTCCACATTATCACAGCCGACCGCTGGTCTCCGACACGCCGGCGCGCGGCTCGCGGCGGTGAGACAGGAGCCTCGAGGCTTCGAGTCTTCACTATAAACAGTATTATTAATTATCTCTCAGTTCAGCGTCGCATCGCGTCTCACACACTTGTAATATTAATTAGTGTTTGCTTCGAAATAAACCACACACTAACGTTATTATTGGTACTGTTCGGAGTCGGAGAGACCTTTTAAACATAACTACATAACAGGTTATATTTTTTTAAATAATTTTTTTTTTTAGTTTTAGCGCATTTTAATATGTTTTCATTGACACGTTGATTTAAATTTGATTTGTCCCAGATTTAGTTAATCTAAATTTTGGTAAGCTGAATTTAATGTATAAATTACGACCCGATGAATCGCACCACAATACAAGGCCATAAACAACTAGCTATTAAAATTAGAACAATATGTGGTGTCTACTGATAATAATACATTTACGACCACTAACCTGTTCACTGATTACTGGAGAACCGGAGGCACAATACAAGCAGTACCTTCCTACCTCGGACACGCGCGTGTCATCTTGTACTTCGTCTGCGTCATATAATCGATCTATTAACTAATAATATATTTAATTAAATTATTATTCCATATATTTATTTAATTTCTTAGATTTAGGTATTTTACAATATGAATATAAAAAACATGATACAATAAAAAACCTAAACCTAGTCCGCCGCCGGCAGCGAGGCAGGGCCCAAGCTACCGGTGGTCAGGGCTGCAGAGTGAGGAAACCTCCTGAAAATTCGCGCTGTGTCAAGGACGACTGCCCTCTGTATCTGGCCCTTCACCCAGCCTTCTAGCGAGAGCTTCTTGAGATGTTGGTCGAGGCTCTTCTCTATAAGACAGTTCGCCGATAAGACCAACGGGACAACACCCCACATGGCGGTTACCGCGTGAGTCAAGTCAAGGTACTTGCTGAGTTTGTCCTTCTCGGCCCTCGCGAGGTTCTCGTCATGTGGATGGTGATGTCGAAAACCTCGCGAGCCTAGTGAGATTAAGCAATTAATTAGAATACTCCTCGTTGAAGATGCGGCCAAAGAAACAGAGATGACCCGGCTGCGGACCGGCTCTAGATGTTCCGTAAGTTTGAGACAATTTTATATATATACAAAAATAGTAGTTTGAGATAGTATTGTTATGTTGTTAGTTATGTATAAAATAATTAATACAGTAGTATAGTGTCGATATCTACCTCGTTTGGCGGTTAGCGCGCAATAAAGAGGAAATCGACGATAAAATGTATACGTGGCTCGGCAGAGATGAGTAACCGTTGGCTACTCAACGGGGCCCGTGGCAGTGACACGCTACAGGCGCAAGCCAGTATGGAAGTTTCATACAACTTGGCTATACACCAGCTCAACTCCAACTCAGCTAATTGCATATTAAGTTTAATTTTTTATTACTCCGAAGCGATAAAGGTTCGACGATAAACACTTTTTATATGGCGAGTGCCCTTAATAACTATACAAAATACACACAAACTAAAACAACCTAAACTATAAACACTTTTTATATGGCGAGTGCCCTTAATAACTATACAAAATACACACAAACTAAAACAACCTAAACTACTTAGAGTTCTAGATAATTAAGACGAATATTTGGATTATCCAGAGACCATTACAGGTCATAAAACACTTGTGTTTGTAATGTTCCATAATATTCGTATTAATGAAGAACCGATTTCAACTGTTATTTATTTACTTAATTTGAAGCAATATATACTTAATTATTTTTTCAAAATTTTCTCATTTCTATGCCATAAATTCTCGAAAAATACAAATTTTATTCAAATACACCGCCCCTGATTGTTCCCGTGCCGTCCCGTGCCTTACATTACAATGTTGAATGGAAAGTACCATTTAGCACCAGATGGTCATACTAAGTTGTTTTCCCGTCTTCAAAATGTTGGCACGAATTATGAACTGTCATGGCTGCCTGGAAGAATCCGCTTTGAGCAATAAAATCACTAATTAGGAAACTAGTATATACTACTGCCACAAATATTGTCAGTAGTTGTGTGCATGGGTTGTGACAGCGTTATCGATCTTTCTATCTGCGAAGATAACGTTTACTTTAAAGATATACTTGTATACGACAATTACGATTACGATATTATTTGTGTAAAAATATAATGAGCACTACACATAGACGGTGTATAAGAATTTGATAAAGACGTGTTACTGTCCCGCTGCGTAGTGTGTTGGCGGCGGCGGCGGCGTCCCGCGGCCACTGAGTAACCATCATTTTGTATAATATCGTAATCAACAAATTGTTGTTTTCACTCCCGCTTTAATATTGATGAGCCTCCTCCGGGAGCGCCCCCCGCTCCCCCTCCGCTGGTCGGACGGAGGGGAGATGGAAGCGTTTTTAACCTCGACCTATGAATACATTAGCCCGCGTAATAACGTTTTAAAAATAATGCCTTCATTCGAAAGAAGGCGAAGAAAAACGCCTTTTCAAAAAGCGTCAGTTTATTGAAACGGTTCTGCCGGGGAAGAGCGGGAATAGCGAGACACGGGAGAGGTGACGGAGGGACAACTTCTTAGGTTCAGATATTGTGATGAGTGTATCTGATTCGCGCGACAACTGTGCGACACGACCTCGTACTCACCATATACTGCCGAATCACACACACAATCATAGGGTCGTTACCAAAACCATAGAATAAATAATAGTACACAACTAAAATGTAATGGTCTCGACAGTCTCCAGGTACTTGTAATGTAAATTTATTCTGTGCTAATCCGTCTGCCTTGTTAACACGAGGTCCGGGTTCGATTCTTAGATATTTGACAGATTTACTTAAATGGCTAACTGCGCCTCGCGGTTTCACCCGCTATCCTTCAGGAACGATAACATTTTTTGGAATACTAGCCTATGTGCTAATCTAGGGAATAAGCTATCTCCATACCAAATCTCATCCAAATCCGTTCAGCCGTTACAGAGTTGAACGGAAACAAACACTCTTACATACTTACACACAAACTTTCGCATTTATAATATTAGTGTGATGTATTCTGAGCGTAACTACCTGATTGATAGTGGGAAACCTGGTGTGAAGCTATGACAGTACGATACTTTATTTGTTTTATAAACAACTAAGTCAAGAGACGAACAAGTAGTTCGCCTGATGGTAAGCGTTCTGGCCGCATAATTATAGTTAACATTTTGCTGTCACATTAGAAAAACAGCATTTGTTTAGTAACAAGGAACTGTCAGAGTATAAAGTGTGACGTCACAGTGGTCCATAATGTTTGTTCCGACAGGAGCGAGCGCGGCGCCACTTGTTGTTCGTTTGTTCGGTAGCGATTCGAGCGACAAGCTTACGGCGGGATTCATTGACTAACTCCCAAATGGCCTTCGGCCGGAAGCCTGTGTTGCCTCAAGGCAGGGATATACCGCGGCACGCAGCTACCCTGGCCACAGAATAGATAATAGTACAAATACCATGGCTCAAGAGAGGGGTATTCCGGACTAGAGCCAGGGTACAGGAGATACGGGCTTAACCTTAACTCTATGCGAGCTAACTTCGTATTCATAATCTGAATCTGAACACTAAGATAATGCAGGAGGAAGAATCTTGTGCCATACAGTTATAATGGTTCGTGAACATGTTCCAAACCCAAACGTCTACCAACGCCTAACTAAAAAGTAAAGTCTAATCAACTGAACTGATTAACTCCCAAACTCAAGTGAAGTGGTTCGGGGAGTTTATGAAGCGGTTATCTTAATACCTGTAAAATAAAATAAATCCGCATACCGTGCCTTCGACCGTCATCACGCCTGATGTTAGTCGAGGAGTACTTTACGACGGACTACTTTCGCCTAAATTTTATAACTCTTTTATATACAATACTTTACCTTTTGTAATGGTTAATGACAATACGGCCAATTCTACCGCTCTTTAGATTCATCAAATATTCTAACACTAAGAACATAATTATGTAGTTTCATAGACTTATTTGAGTTGTAATTAGATTACTGTTAATCACTACAAAAAGATTGAAAATGAAATGACTTGTGTCCGGCTTTGCCCCTGTCCAGCGCACACCCGCGATACAGTCTAAGGACATGTGTACGGAAGTCGTTTCACATCCGCCGGAATCACCCCGTTCTCCCCTTTACCCTCCTCATGCTCATTCAGTAGAATAAATCTTGTAAAGATAAAATAGTTAAGTAACTGACAAAATGTACGAGTAGTGTACGGCTCGCGGGTTTACCTGCATTCCTATAAGAACTGGTTTTTTTCTAGTTAAGGTTTTTTTAAATGTTTTAGTTACTTTAGTTCAGGGTATAACCTATCTTCACACCAAATTTCATACAAAACTGATCATGTATCCTAGTGATCATGTATCCAAACATACACAAACTAATTTAACTACTTAACATTACTAATTTAACTTTACTACTTTGGGTTCTACCATTAAATATAATTTTAATATTATTTCTTTTTGAAATTTTTATTGACATGTAGGACATACATTAATTTAATTTTGTTTTTTTTTTTTTATGTTCGTATGGACCTTTGTAGTCTGGATTAAACGTTTTGATTTTGTATTTGAATTATAAATGCGAAAGTAACTCTGTCTCTCTGTATGGGTGTTTGTCGCGTCACCTAATCACAGCTGAACGGATCGACCTGATTTTTGTAGAGGTATAGCACAGAATTCTCCTTAACATAGGTATAGCTTAAGGGTCGGAGAAGGACATAGGCTACTTTATTTCTGAAATTCCTCGCGAATTTAGTCGCGTGTAACATCTAGTAGATTTTACACGTGTAACATCTAGTAGATGTTACACGCGACTATTACGACTACTATAGCCTACTAGATGTTACTAGATGTTCCAGGTTGATCCCGTAAACAACACACTAAATCATAACATACTTACACACCAACAAAACAATCAAACTTATAAATAAACAATAATAAAAAGATCCGGAAGTATAATGGGCCGTCTTATCACCTAAAGCGATGTCTTCAAGACATCCATCGGATGGACAGAAATGTAATAAATTTGGTTGTACCAAATGTCACCACAACTGGAGATTAACTAATATCGAAATTGTATTTCGTGCCATTATCCCCGTTCATCGATGTAAACAAACATTGCGCTAAAATTAAATACTATACAGTCCTCGCTCTGTTCGCGAGGAAACGACGCGACGGATGATACTTATCACAAACTAAATATTTACCTAACTACGAGTACATGACTCGAAGAGACGCGTCAACTCATGTCATCACTAATGTCATTGAGTCATCGTTGTTGTCATCGAACAGCTGACATCCCACGCGCGGACTCTACAAAAGAGTCAATAGAAACAAACACATTTTTTTTGTAGTTTTTTTAAAGCTTCACTTTTTTTTCATTGTTATCTCTGCCTCCTCCGCAGGTGCGCCCCGAAGCGTCGGAGCCTAGATTCGGTAGTTTAAGGAGCTCAGCTCCAGCTTGGCTGGGTCGGCTCGGATGGATGCGTCGGGAATAAGCTGCATAGCAGTGCTACCGCGGAGGTCGTCACAGCAAAGCTTATCGTCTCCATATCGAATAAAATAATAACTTAACTGTTTTTGGACTAAAAGTAGGAAGCGTATATAGCTAGCGCGAGTTGATCTACCGACTGGAAGTGTATAGTTAGCGCGAGTTGATCTACTGACGAAGTGAATAGCCAGCGCGAGGTGATCTACTGACTGGAAGTGTATAGCTAGCGCGAGTTGATCTACCGACTGGAAGTGTATAGTTAGCGCGAGTTGATCTACTGACGAAGTGAATAGCCAGCGCGAGGTGATCTACTGACTGGAAGTGTATAGTTAGCGCGAGTTGATTTACTGACTGGAAGTGTATAGCTAGCGCAAGTTGATCTACTGACTGGAAGTGTATAGTTAGCGCGAGTTGATCTACTGACTGGAAGTGTATAGTTAGCGCGAGTTGATCTACTGACTGGAAGTGTATAGTTAGCGCGAGTTGATCTACTGACTGGAAGTGAATAGCCAGCGCGAGGTGATCTACCGACTGGAAGTGTATAGTTAGCGCGAGTTGATCTACTGACGAAGTGAATAGCCAGCGCGAGGTGATCTACTGACTGGAAGTGTATAGTTAGCGCGAGTTGATTTACTGTCTGGAAGTGTATAGCTAGCGCAAGTTGATCTACTGACTGGAAGTGTATAGTTAGCGCGAGTTGATCTACTGACTGGAAGTGTATAGTTAGCGCGAGTTGATCTACTGACTGGAAGTGTATAGCTAGCGCAAGTTGATCTACTGACTGGAAGTGTATAGCTAGCGCGAGTTGATCTACTGACTGGGGATGTGTAGCTAGCGCGAGTTGATCTACTGACTGGAAGTGTATAGCTAGCGCGAGTTGATCTACTGACTGGAAGTGTATAGTTAGCGCGAGTTGATCTACTGACGTGAAGTGTATAGCTAGCGCGAGTTGATCTACTGACTGGAAGTGTATAGCTAGCGCGAGTTGATCTACTGACTGGAAGTGTATAGTTAGCGCGAGTTGATCTACTGACGTGAAGTGTATAGCTAGCGCGAGTTGATCTACTGACTGGAAGTGTATAGCTAGCGCGAGTTGATCTACTGACTGGAAGTGTATAGTTCCGCACGCGATCCCAAATTACTTCGATGAGAGGTTTTCGTTTCGTTAAGTGGGGTTGTTGTTATTATTATTATTATTATTGTTAACAACTTCCATTGAAACTAAACTAATCAAATTACATTACAAACTACTTACTCTACGATTTATTCGTTTTTTTGATAAAGCAGGTGCTTATAATTGGCTGAGCAATTTGGGCTTAAAAATTGCTGCCAAGATTTTAATAGTAGTGGACTGTACTCACCAGTAATTAGTATAATTAACACTATTATAAATTTTAAGACGATCTGCGTAGAGCTCTGTCTTTGTAAATCACATAGGAATCTTCCTTGCTCGCACGCTCGCACGCTTGCTCTACGCCGTCTTTACTTCTTTACAAATTTACTCGGACGACACGTATCGGCGATGATCACTGTCCTGCCGTATTTTACATTGCCTGTATTTTACAGCCGCTACGAATTTGTTCTTGCATTTTAATGATAATTTTTATAATTTTGTTAAACTGCTTATGACGTTGCTAAGAGTATATTTACTTATACCTAAAGCACGAAAAATAAATGAATGAATGAATGAATGACCCGAAATTTGTAAAAAAAACACGGTCGTGGCTCCCTCTACACTCCAGACACTCGCCCCTCGAACAAAGAACAAAAACTAACATTCCAACATCACTAGTGAAGGCATTAGCGGCGTCCGACCAACTTACTCTTATCTCTACTTTCAGTTGGCTAAATGATGGAACTAAAAAACGTCTTTAGGTAGCTGTGAAGTTTGTTCCAGAAGTAGTTTGGTAGCTCCCCACTCGCCTGTATGTATAAGTTGGTCGTGTAACGGCTCTGTGCTATGTAGAGATACGTCGGTGAGTAGAGATCCGTTCAGACTCGCTTGAATCGTGTTAAATTGGATGATGAAGGGCTGACGGAATGCGGTGACGTAGGGCTGTACCCTCGACTGACGACAATACTGACTTACTCTTTGTTTCCTAGATAACAAAATTAGACAAGCGTTCTCACCACTTAAATATCTATAAATACAAGATGGAATAATAAACTAAAGATTTTTGGTAAAAAAAAATACAAAAAAAAGCGAATCAATCAATTTTCAAATAGCACTAGATATTGCAGCGGAACAATACTAGAGATCGGGGATGAAGTTCCGCCAAGTAACGTCTGTAGTTATGTAATTATTACGATTTTTATTATAATTCTACAACCTTCTGTAAACACTCGTTAACATAAATATAATATTATATTAACTTCTGTCGACGAGAAGTGCCGACCAAATAACATGAGAAAACGGTTTAAATCGAGCTACGAAGGAGAATTCACTATAAAACTATGGTGTACTATATCAGGAATGTTTTTGCTTCGATGGAGTTGTCTCGTGTCGGAGGCGACAGTCGCTGCGCCAGAGGAGTCAGTCTTATGTTTCAATTTGAATGTGACGTACGATAATTGTTTACCATTTGAAGCGTGCTATGAGAGGAAGAGGGAAGCAGACGGCAGCCACCCCTGTACCACCATTATAAACCCCTTCAACAGCAATATAAATCGTTTCCTTAAGCACACAATACGACTAATTGAAGAGTACTCGAGCGCGAAACCAACGCGCCCTCCCTCTCGCTCACTCACTCACTCACTCGCTCACCCTGCGAGTGTTGAACGGAAATTATCTTTGTATTTGAGAAGACAGTGCGAGGTAGACCCGGCATGGCCCGAGCAAGAACAAATGAAACTCTCGCTCCTCGCACCTATATTGCTCAACTGCGTCTTAGTTTTATTTTATAATTAACCGAGCGAGGCGAAGGTCTCAGAATCTAAGGGAGCAAATCGGCGTTCGAAAGTACGTATGTAAGTATGTATATTTGTCCGACGATAACTTAAGAACCGTTAATACGGTCTTGATGAGATATTGTAGGCAAATAGTGCATTTCAATGCAATTTTTAAATTCGAATATGAGCCTAATCGGTGCAGGGGTTGCGAGGTCTCAGTTCGGCGCGGACTGCTAGTTCATTCTTTGGCCTATTCTATTTTTAATACTATCCGCTTATTCTGACGCGGCCCGAGGACCTGATTTTGTTCTAAAACTGCGACTAGAACCACCAGAGGACAGACAGACGGTAAGCGTTATATACGATCCCTAAGCCGCCTGTCAAGCATGGGGTTTTTCGGGCCTCCCCCTTAGAGGCGCTCCATTAGAGGCCTGTCTTTACTCAGCAGTGGACTTCTGGCTGATGACGACGACTTACCATTTTCTTGTCTTCATGTCATTACGAGACCAGCTAAAAATAAAGAGCGATTGTACCAAAGCGAGATTAAGTGCAGGACTAGGTCAGTCTCGTCTTGCACTTGAATAAGGCAACACTAGCGAGTGAGTGAATGAATGAGTGAACGATAGTAATCCCCGCTTTAGAACGTGAGTGTTTGAGACGCGGAGCTTACTGTGTTTGCGGACTATTCCACTATTCCGATGAGCATTTCTGAAGCTTTTCAAAATATCTCATCCTGAGAACGGCATCTCGTGGAAACGAACTAAATACTTATATAAAAGGAAAACTACGCTGTTTGGGTTTGTTTTGATTTGACACAAGATGACGAAAGTAATAGACGTTTATATTATACTAGCTGTTACACGAGACGTCGCTCGCACGAACTTAAAAAAAATGCCTATATCCGTCTCCGACCCTTAAGCTATATCTATGCAAAAACTCAGCTTGATCCGTTTAGCCGTTTAGCTGTGATAACGCGACAAACACCTAGATAGAGAAATAGGGAGACAGAGAGACAGATCGATAGATAAACACAGAGACAGAGTTACATTCGAATGTATAATATTAGTTAGGGTTAGTATAGTATTATAGTTTATATACTATCGCAGTAAGTCGTAGTAGTTCCAATGTACGATGTCCCGTTTCCAATTTCCAATCCGAATTCTGGATGCCACTCGGTTGTTACGGGCAATAGTTGCGCTTACCATCAGATAAGACATTACATAATCGACTTGTCACACAAATGTATATTGAAAAAAACAATTGCTCACTTTATCACAAGGCATTTAGTATTAATGCGATTGTGTGTAATGTGTATGCTAGTTACCGCTCGCCTCCATAACGGCTCAACAGATACGAATGCAATTTGGTATAATAGGTAGTTAATACCTTAAATAAACACGTAGGATACTTTCATCCTGGATACATTAGTTTTGCCGTTTATTTAGGTAAGCGCAACTAATCACCGATAGGAGGTAGCGGTAAGTTCTGTTTGCGTTCTTAGAGATGTGTCGTCCGAGCCGGAGGCAGGACGCCGGAGGCAGGACGCCGGACTCGACTGCCGACGAGATTAGTAAAGTCGTAACAAGTTGTCACGAGACGCCCTCTAGCGGCCGCCGCGGCTGGTCGATTACGACGAGTAGATTACAACCCACACGCACCTACGATACTCGCAGGTGACGTGCCGATGTTGGTGATTCTATTCTCTAAGCTCTAAGTTATTTAATAAGGAGAATTCTGTCGCTCTAAGCTTTATTTCAGCTACATTGAACATGACAGAAAGAGTAATTGGCCTTTTGTAATGAACTAAAATGAAAGTACATAGCCAATTTAGAGGAATTGAAATTGAATTTTAATATCCGCCAACATTACAAAATGCTTATAATGTGTGACGCTCGCTTTACTGTAATTTGGTTGTAATCAATCTTAAGTAATCGATCAACGTAATTTTTTCTATAGAAAGTAGAAAGGATGCAAGAGGTCCAAAATGAAATCGCAAAGTGAAGATAGTTCACTAGTATCATCATTACAAATACAAAAGCGTGAGTGTGTTGCTTCTATCCGAAGGCAAAATTTAAAATTTGAAATTTGAATTTTTTTTAAATTTGGTACATAGACATATAATTCCGAAAAGGGTGAAACCGCGGGGCGCACTTAGTATTTTGATATAGATTTTATATCTAATGTGGTCGGGTCTGAAATGTGATTACAGTATCCACTGTCCAGTAAGCCCTGTTATTTTCCATTCAAATGATGTTCTATAATTGCATTAGAAACCGGAAGTCCTCGTCCGAGAAGGACCGGATTTTCTGTTCTGTTGGAACCGGAGTATTTGTTCTAGTTAAACCGGCGCGATGAACACGCCCGAGTGGACCCGGGTGAGACCTTCTTGCGTTCATCTCTGGAAAGGAAACCCCGCTTCACCGCTCTCAGCTACGTCCGGTGACTTCATACCTAAAGACATGACCTCAAACTTATTTGTAATCATTATAGAGCCGCGTGGAGGTGACATACTGGACTTTGATCAAAGGCCCGGTCAAAAAGACGACACCGCTACTGGCATTCCGTTGGCGAGTCAAGAAAATATTACGTTTAAAATATCATTAACTAGCCAAATTGATTACCTAATTAATGCCCATGACTACGTTCAATAAGCTTCGTTCGATAATTTTCGGAACCAGTCTACGGAACACTATGATAAGCGCGTCTCGACTCGCCCTTGACAAGTGATTTATTAACAAATCACAACTCCCATCAAGATTCTCCAAAATACAAAATGCATTAGTTTGTATTTCTATTACCGACTATATCTAGATATCTTCACGTGAGTTGATTGTGCACTCATTACTCTAGTAATTAGTTGACTAGTTGATCCCGGCGGCGGCGCCCGGGGCCGCGAGGAGGCTATAAACCGCGGTTTAATCACTACAGCTCTCGCTGTTTTAGGGCTCCGCTTGATCCCTCTAAAACACTCCTTCCACTCAAATCAGTATTGTCGAGTGCATTATCTCTAAATCCTTCTCGAATTATCCTAAATGATCCTCTTGAACCCCTCTATCCCCCCCACTCCCCCGTATCACCCCGGGTCCTCCCCACGTGTCACCCTTGAATGTCCCCCCGCGCGTACTTATCGTTAAGTGGGTAATATAAATCACGGAGTGTCTAAAACACGCGTCGATTGTTCTTTTCCCCTCACTATAGCTGCGAGTGCTGGAGCGAGCGACTGGAGCGAGCGACTGAAGCAGGTATTGGAGCAAAGAATCCATTTATTAAGTTTTATCACGTGTTTCATCGGAGCCGGGTGATTGATTCGCGACGTGTTAAATGTTTATTTGTTTTTATTTGCTTTCTAATGTTTTGTTAAAAAAGTGCAGCAAAGGCGTAAAAGTTATTTAATACAAGATAGTTGGCGCCATGAGCGAAGCAAACGAAATGTCTCAGTTTTAACTGGCAAGATTTGCTTTCATCTGTCCGTATGTACTCGCGCACAGATCGTATTTTGACCAATCTTGACGAAGTTTGGTATACAGGTTCTGCGATTTTTAGAAATTTTTAGTCGTCGGTGATTTTTGATTGGTGGGATATTTCCCCCAAAAAGGGGAGAAGTTTGCTGCGACACCACTCCTTATACCGGCCGATCTGGATAATAATTGGCATAAACATTCGGCACTTATACTACATAATATTTATTATATCAAAGAGTAGCCTACAATTCTAACCAATAATTTTGAATATGAGCAAAATCGGTCAAAAGGTTGTCAAGATCAAGATCAAGGTCGAGAGATCTCAATTAGGACATCGACCTGAGAACTCACGATCTTACTCACCTTTTTAAATAGCCGGCGTAGAAAAACGTCGCGAAAAAAACCATATTGGTGGTACTTTCTAGCACTCGGCGAGATCGACGATACCACGCACGACTTCAAAATGGGAACTGAACCACGAGAACTGTGATCAAACGCAAAGAGTATCAAATCCACTAAAAACTTTCAACTTTAATATTCTTTGAAATATGTCTCGATGCGAGTTTCTAACCATGACATTTTTATACATCATTCGCACCAACAAGTTCACCGACGACATGAAGCGAGCCGTACAGTAACAGCGCACACTACACGAGACGACTCCTTCGTTTACTGGGCCGGCAGCCGGCACGGCTCTCACTCCTCCGACCGTGAGCTCTGTGCGGCAGAGACATGCGATTTTTTTTTATCCCCACTTTACATGTGTGATATTAATATAGTTAATATGAAAATTATGATATTTTTATTCTTTCAACATTTGTCACCTTAAAAAGACCTGATGAAGAAGATGAATGATGAAGGGGTAAAGCAATTATTTTTACCCCCTCTTTACATGTATGGGAGCTACCCTTATTTACAAAAAAATAAAAAAATATTTTTAGGCTGTAGGTCTATACTTAGACTATCGTTGTGCAAAATTTCATGTATGTAAGTTTATAACTTTGGAAGTTATGACTCTAAAGGTTTCAGACAGACAGACGGACTTGACGAACTTATAAGGGTTGGAGTCCTTGGAGTACTACGAAACCCTAAAAAGTAACACCATGCGTAGAGTATATATGTTACCACACGTGTACGTGTACTTGTCGCGGTCACGTGGTGCGCTGCGACCGAACCCGCTCCTACTTTATTATCGGTATTCGGAATACTTCAACAAATAGCGACGATTCTGATTGTGTTCCGGTTCCTTGCTGCACCGCTATCGACTCTATTTCTAGAGTAATAGAGTGGAGATCGCGACACGTGGCGCAGGCAAGCGGAGGCTAATCCTTGCAATCCCCGGCTCGGCGATAAGGCGCGGAGCGTGGAGCGGGGACGAGGGACGATCATATCGATATTTTGATTGCGGAATTGCTGCGTCGTCCTCGCACTCGCACCCGCTCGGCTCCTCGCTAGCTAGAAGTTTCTTTGAACTCACTTCATCTCGCTTTATATAAAGTAAAAAAAAGAACAACAGAATACTAATACTTTTATAGAATACTAATAGATGAATTCTCTCCGCACAAGTTAGAACACCGAACCGGGGATATTGTGTAAGGAAAGTTATCTTTTTTGGAATAATTTTGTATTTCTATTATTATGTAAGCTCGGCGTAAAAATCACAGAAAGCTCATAATAAATAATTGAAAAATGATTTTTATTGAATTTCGTGGTGTTTGTTTTTGATCTTCCGACTCGTTTTTGATCGTATTTACTACTTGCCAGCAGGTAGTAAAGACACACATCTTTACCACTTACCACGGGCTTGTGTGTGTGTGTAGTCTTGGAGTCAGTTTGTATTAGCTAGGTTCGCGCCCGACGAGCCCCGGCTCAGCAATCGGTCGCCCCGAGACCGATCTCGGTAGAGTTTCCGCTCTATTACGCTTTCCTCTCCCTACCTACAGTATTGCCAGTACTTGCGTTTCAAACTTAATCAGGAAACAAAGTAGTGATGTATACGGTAACACAAAGTTCTTGTATATATTACGTAGCACGAATTGCTTTGCAAATAGCAAGCTAGTCTGATACTATATATATATGATAATATACGTGAGAACTGTTTATGCTAAATTAAATATAAAGTGAAACTACGGTTCGACACTTCGACGACTAGCCGACGTTATAAAATGCTTGGGCTCCGACGCGCGTCGTGTCCACATCGACGTACGCCTGCGAGGGAAACGTCGTCTCGCCCATAAATGTATCCCTACTTTGACTCGATTAAAATCAACTAAATCTAATTTTTATGTTATTCATACTTTTTTAGTCACTTTTGCCGTGGGATGAGCCAAGAATAGCACTTGGGGCGATTTAAGAAAAAAAATACATTTTTTTGTGTGGATTTGTGAGTCATGAAATGGAATGAGACCGCTGGGACGAAGACGGAACATTTGGCATAATTTGAAATAGAATAGAATGTTTGTCAAAAAAAAATCAGCCGGTATATGGCACCGCAGAAAACTCCCCCCTTTTTGACTTCCCCAATCAAAAATCTCCTACGACATATTTTTTTTTAAATTGACGATTTGTTGAAAAGTACGAACTGTACCCAAGTACCAACATACGGATATATGAAAGCAATACCCCACCAATCAAAAATGACCGACGAAAAAAAATCTAAATTTGGTGGTAAAAAGGTTTTGCTAAAAAGTTTGTGCTCGCGATGTCTACTGTTCGCAGAACTACAGAACTACTAGTATATAAAAACGAGAAATTAAAAAAAAAACCTTGATTGATAAAAGTGTCAAGAGTGCTGGTAGCATGGCCGACAATGCCCAGTTTTTGTCCAAAATAGGCGCCAGCAAGCAAGCGTTTGGAAAGAAAGAAAGACACTGATAGGACTTGTATTGTATTGTCATTTTGTAAATAAAAGGTTTTATTAAAGTAACAAGTAGAGACGGTACTCTTGTAACATTTTGTGTCGACAGCTGTGTTTGAACGCGCTCCTAGAGGACAAGGGAATGCAATTAGTTTACGCAAACAGGACAAAGAACGAGTTGTCGCAATCAGACTTTACCTATCTATCTACACACATATATATAGCGACATCGTATATAATATATATGTAGCACAGATTCACGTATACACACGTACAAGAACATAGTATAACGTAACAGATTCGAAGCTTACCTATTACAAACTACTGCAGAGGCAAACGGGCTGATAGTTTACGATATCGCATTTAAATATATTAAAATAGAGGTAATGTTCTCACTTTAGGCAGATTGTATACAACTATATATATTTTATTAAACTATCCCAAATGATTTACTAAATGTTTCGAGGTCAAGATGCCAGTGCAATGGGTAACATGTGTCTGTGTCAAAATGTACAACAGTCTTGATCACAGAAGAGGAAAAATATCTTTCTCTGTTCTGTAGTCTTGATGTATATTTTATAAATGTCTAAATTTTGTTTAAATGTTTTCTAATTGTTATGTTTGTCCAGAAAATCGTACTAACTGTATCGTTTGTGTACTTACTAACAATCTCTTAATAATAATAATATGACAAAGATAACGAGACGGGGATTATGATTAACCGCAGTACGGAGATCGTTTTAAATGTTGTAGCAGTAGGAAATACTTCAGATTCATTATGTTTACGTTTTGAACTTTTCATAGGGCTGCCAACTCGCCCGTTGGGGAGCGAAGATGCGGTCTAACGATGAGGTCTATATGAAGCAGGCAGACCTCAATTATATTTCAGGAAACAAGGAATACGGCGGACTGTTCCATTTGTTAGCTAGAAAAGTAGAGTACCTTCTAGAAAAGTAAAATTAAAACGTTTAGTACATATCGAAGGAAAATCGACAATGGTCTACATGGTGACTACCTTGGACAGACTGTTCAGTTAGGTAGGTCCAACTTCGACAAAGAGGTCGCCTTAAGAGTCGACCTCGGAGAAGCAGCGGTAAGTTGCGTCTCGTCTCGTATCGTAAAAAATATTCACCGCCAAGCAGTAGCACTACTACTGTGTTCCGAATTGAAGGGAAATGTTTCCAGCGTACGTTACGTGTGAAGGGGTCGCGCATTCAAGAACTTTGAAAACCACTGCTCTATAGAATTATTTAATTAAATGTTGGACCTGTGCCGTTGCGGACATTTCGTACCAACGCTCGGAATATCTTTTTTTTTTTTTTTTTTTATAATATTAATTACTCCACGGACTCCGAGGTCCATGCCCTTTGTCAACTTTTACATATTTTGTTAACTATTACTGATAATATAAGACTAACAACATAACAAGAGGAAAATCTACTATACTTAATACTATGTTGCGTGTATACACCGAGCAGTCCAGCTCCCGCGAGCAGCACCCGTTCACGAGTTGACGCATGTGCCAGCCATCGCTCTCCTCAACCATATTTGAGGGAAGAGGGCGACCCGACACACGACGCCGCCGCAAGAAGAAGCCTTTATGCGAGCGTGAATGCTCTGAATATACACACAATACTTACAACCTATCTTATTCTATTGCAATACATTTAGTTCGAGTCTTAGCCTCAGGTCCTCCACTACCGCCTCGTTCCGGTCTTTAACGGCCATTTGCAAATTGTATTCTGCAATGGTCCTAGGTGATGCTGCCATCGCTCACCGCACGAAGCGGCTGATGGCGTCCACTTCGTCGTCGGCGTAATAAGTGAAGGTCCCGATGTGCCGCGAAACGGCTACAACCGCGTGCGAGACGCTGTCATGCAGCTTCAGCTTACTCCTGGTCTTTATTGCGATAACTGATTTGTATGTAAGTCCCTGTGCTTCATGGATGGTTAGGATTCGTGACCCCGCGCCTCGCCCATAGCCCTGGCTAGCTAGGGTCTCCTTTTCTTCCTGGGTGTGGACCAAGAAAAGGGTATTGGGGAGGGTGTTGGGTATTTGGGAACCCGTGAACTTTCTCTGCTCCAGGGACTTAATACGGTCAGCTGAGGAGTATACACCTGAGTATATTGCCCTCAGAGCGTACGCAACATCCATCGGGTTCCGATGCGTACACAACAACTCCTGGCTTATGTTGCTTACCAGGTTTGGACGTTGGTACCTCATTCCGAAGAGATTTTCTCTATCGATGTAAGGCAACTGGTTGACATCCCCAATGAGGACAAGTTCGCCAGCATCAGACAGCCGAGAAGCCATCACTATGGCTCCAAAATGGTTCATCAGTGCTTCGTCCACCATAAGGCGGTCGTAGCGCTCGCGCTTGAAACCATTTACGAGAACTGAGGCCATAGTGCGCACTCTGGTTTTCACCAAGTTTCCTATTCGGTGCGCTAGCTTCTCTCTCAAGTCTTTCGCTGCCTCTGTTGTTGTGGTGATGATGACGTCCCTATCCGCATTGAAGTGTCTTACTACCCATGTTGTTTTGCCGCATCCTGGAACTCCGTTTACCCATTGTATTGTAGGTACCTCCCAACTTTCCCAACATGCACCAACTTCAGTAATCCCCCCAACGGTGTCTGCCATTTTGAGGATTTTTTCATCTAGCATTATTTTGGTATATTTGGTGGTAACTACAACAGGGTCATTTGGTGGTGTTGCGTATTTAGGTTTTCCAGTCCGCTCCGTCTCTCCCTCGTCCAATGGCACAAAACCACTTGTTGCATTGTACGCAGCCATGTACTGACCTGACATTGCTCCTCTAATTATCTGGGAAGTGTCACTGTTGTATATGGCTGCTTCTGCCTCTTCCAGGCTCACCTTAAGAAGCTCTTCACTTATAGGACTGCTTAGCCTAAAGTGCTGCATGATTTTTTCGCAGTTTTTGAGATTGACTTTTATTGTCGCTCTTGTGATGGCTAAGAACTCGATAAAGGCGTTCCTGGCGTGGTCCGATGGCCTCAGGACTGGAATATATTGGGGCGGGCTCACTTGGCCCATATCGGCTCTCGTTCGAACAGCTTGTGGTGATCTCGGCGTTACTTTTGGAGTCGTTTTTGCTGCTTCTGGTGTCTTAGGTGTTCGTCGGAACAAACTCTGCGCTGCCGCACTGAATGCCGTTAGAAAAGCCGAGACGTGACCTTCGCTCTCCGAACGACTGCCGCTTTGTTGTGCTGCGGCTCTTTGGTCGGCTGCTGTTTGCTGTGCCCTTTCAGATCCGCTGATGTTGGTCGAAATCGGGATAGGGTGTCCCCAGCTGTCTGTTGCTGATATACCGTCGTGTCGCGGGGTTTTGAGGTAGCTTAGGTTTTCGCCCCTATCTTCGTATACGACAACCTCATGCTGTTCTGAGGCTTTTAAGCAACCTAGCCGGTCTATGGTTTTTCCTTTCTCGGTTTCAACCACCATAGCGTCAACGCTTATTACTCGGGGAGAGCTATCTGCCAATTCACCCAACGTTGAGAGGAACGAGCTTACCTGTGCGAAAGGCGATTGAGCCGCCCATTCGAATAGTGCAATAGTTTTGTTTTGCGATCGCACTAGTCGACATCGGTGGCCAAGAACCTCAGAAACTGGCATAGCATCGTAAGTCTTCCTTTTCATGGTGGTTTTGTTGGTGCTCCCATTTAGCAGACATGCTAGTCCAGGCGACAAGCGCACGCGTTTCCCATTTCGGACCAAGCAAAAACCTATGCCAAGTCTCTCTTTGGCACCATCCATAAAGAGAGCCACACCACGAATACGGATTCCCGGCATTCCCATCTCTGCCTGGTCTAATAGATGGTGAAGTGCTACATTTTTTAAGACAACGTTTTGCTGGAGCGTGGGTGTCGCGTCAGGGATGGCCTCAGTACGTGGAATCGATGCCGGTGTTTCACTCGTGGTATGGATGGTGGAATTCCTTTTGGCCGCTATTCGGAAGGACCTCTCTATGAAAGACAGGAAGTGTGGTCTAGTGAGCGGGTCTGCTAGTATTTCGTGTAGATCTGATTCCGCTAGCTTCCTGTCGATTTGAATTTCAAGATCCTGTCGTACGGCCATAAAACGAGGACAGTCGAGGAGTACGTGTATTACTGACTCGGAGATGTTTTGATCGCAGTCGCATCCGGGGCTGTCTTTTAGCTTGAGCCTGTACAGATATTCTGCTATTCCTCCATGTCCTGTCAATGCCTACACTTGGAAGTATGTCAAGTTTGTTGTTCGCATCAACCGATATGCTTTGGCTATATCTGGGAGGAACTTTTTCGTGACTGCACCTGTGCTGGAGGCTTCGTACCGGTCCTGCCACTTCCGAACCGATTCCTCACGGATCTTCCTTTTGGCATGTGACAAGGGGATAAGTTCGTAGTCCCGCGAGGTGTCTGTGAGTGCTGCTGATTTCGCTAGCTCATCGGCTCTCTCGCTGCCAGCAGTTCCCACGTGCGCTCTCAACCAAAACAGACGAACAGACCTTCCTTCTGCGTCGATTCTCCCAACGTTATCCTTTATCACCTTTACCAAAGGATGACTCGTTTTAGGATTTCGTAGCAACTCGAGTGAAGATCTTGAGTCACTTAGAATATTGACCACTGAGTCTTTGCTAGATTTCACAATTTGGGTCGCTCGGGCTAGGGCATAAAGTTCCGATTGGAAAACCGTGCACTCGGGGTGGAGCTTGTAAGTGGAGAAGTGTATCTCTCTACCATTTTCCCACCAGGTGAGGGCAGCTCCAACTTGACCTTGTAATTTACTGCCGTCTGTGTAAATTTGGGGTCCGTCAATCTGGTTTGGGATGTTTTCAAGGAGCTCAAATTCTACTGATGTTTGTGTGGACGGGTGGGGCTGGTCCAGGTATCTAACACTTTGTTCGAGCTCCTTGTCTGGTGGTAGGTAGTCGCGGGAGATATGCCTCTTCACTCTGTACAGATTTGCGGCCTCCTGAATTCTGAGGTCAAGGGGAAGTAGACCCGAGAGAACGAGCGCTGAAGTGAGAGAAACAGTACGGTATGCCTTGCAGATTTTTTGAGCGAACCCTCTTTGAAGTGCTCTTAGTTGGGAATTGTTTACTTCGAGGTCTGTCGCTTGTGCCCAGACACTTGAGGCGTACGTCATAATAGGTTCCACCACTGCGATGTAGATTGTTCTCGTGATCTCACTACTCAGTCCCCAGGTCACTCTCGCTGCTCGCGCCATCTGTTTGTATATATCCGCAGCCTTCTTACACTGTGCAGACACGTGCGCTTTAAAAGTGAGCTTACGATCGATCACCAGGCCCAGGAGCTTGATTTCGTCTACGAAATTTAGCCGGACGCCGGACATGTCAAGGTTAGGGGCATCGTATTTCAACTTCTTTGTTAGAAGCATCGCATTGGTCTTGTGCGCTGCGAAGTTGAGTTTGTTACGGTTACCCCATTCCACTACCATGTCTAACGTTTTATTCGCTATTTGCTCTAGTGTGTTTGACTGACCTGTGAACACGAGGACGACATCGTCCGCAAAGGCTTGACAATAAACTCCCTCAGATTCTAGCTTATGCAGCAACGAGTCTAGGATTACATTCCAGAAGGTCGTCCGCCGATAGATCCCTGGACGCATCCTTTTGTAGTTTCCTGCTGGTGTGCTGCTCTGGCATAGTTAACCTCGACTTTTCGGTCGCTGAGGTATGAGCTTACCATCTCATAGAGGTTTAATGGACACCTCTTCTTTACTAACTGATATTTAAGGGCGGGCCACCATGCGTTATCAAAGGCACCCTCTATGTCTAGGGAGATAACGAGCACGATGTTTTTACTGTTTACTCCTTCCTTAACGTGCTCCACCAAGTCATAAAGGGCGTCTTCGGTTCCTCTTTGGGGCATAAAACCGTATTGTCTTCGACTGAGTGTAGGGAGGATATGCCATTGGAGTCGCCCTACCAAAAGCTTTTCAACGATTTTTCCAAGAACGGACAAGAGGCCTATCGGTCGGTAAGACTTTGGGTGTGTGTAGTCTGTCTTGCCAGGCTTCCTTAAGATAACCACGTGCGCTGTTTTCCACTGCTTCGGGAAGCATTTTAGGGATAGACATTTGTTAGCTATCTCCATGAATACTTCCCTATAGCTTCTTATCGCTGCGCTGCAAATATCAGCGGTAAGCCCGTCTGGTCCTGGGGCTTTTTTCGGATTTAGTGCTCGAAGCACTAGCTCCAGTTCCGCCAACGTAAAGGGTGGATCATCTTCCGAAAGGTTTGATGGTATCTCTCTTGTCCGTTCTCGCAATTCCGAGTGACACGGCTGATCTGTGCTTTCGGAATCATCAGGATAGAAAGTTTTGGTTAGAAGTTCTGCAGACTGCTGTGGGGATAGAGTGTTTCCTTCGGTGCTCCTCAGAAGCATATCCTCCTGTTTGACTGAAGTTTTTCTGATCACTCTGTAGATCTTATCCCACATGCTTTCCTTGTCCTGTGTCGTGCAGAATTCCTTCCAGCTATCTGTTTTGGCTTTTTCGACTTTCTCGGTATACTCCTTTCTGGCGATCTGATATTCTTCGATTACATTTTTGACTCTATCGGGAGCGGCGTTTCTTATTCTTCTCTTTTTCCTAAGAACCTCTCTTTTAAGATCTGCAAGAATTTTTGTGTACCATGTGGGAGTTGGGTTCCCTTTTCGTTGGCCTGTCTTAGGGATGGTTTTTTTGCATGTCTCATGGATACACTCTGTGTAGCTCGTGATTTTGTTTTCGAGGTCCTCAGCGCTCCTTATTTCTCTCACGGAGTTTGGCGTTATGTTGCCGTCCTCAAGGGAGGTCCTAAAGTGTATCATAAAGTCTGACCACTTTGCCTTCCTGGTGTTATATTTGCGTGTGGTGATTGGCTTCAGAGGTTCTAGGGCCTTCCCCAAGCGCAAAGTGAAGGTAATTGCATTGTGGTCTGATGTTGTGAGACTTTCGTTCACTTGCCAATCTTGGATCTTTCCCAGAAGAGGCATACTACACGTGGTTACGTCTACCCTACTGGTGCAGCGTTTGCCTAGTCTGTAGACCTCGAACGTTGGTGTGTCTCCGGTGTTGAGAATTTGAAGGTCCATTTCGCTGAGAAAGGAGTTGAAGGCTTCTCCTCTTTCGTTTTCAGATATGCTCCCCCACCAAGGACTCCAGGCATTCACGTCTCCGCCGACTATTAGATCTTTAGTCGGGAGTTTTCCGCTGAATGCCTTGATTCTGTTGAGGTAAGGCTGTATGTCATTGTCCTTGTCAAGGTAGACAGATATCACTCCCAGTTTCAAGCCTTCGTTGACCAGTAGGACCGCCGCTTCTGTTTCTGTGACAAGCTGGGGATCATGGATTACCTCCAGCTTGTCACCGAAAATTACAACAGCTGCCTTGACTGGTGTCTTCCTGTTCAGACTGCACTGTATGACGCGTGTACCTGGGTACTGCTTCAGGATGCCCGTATTCCCTACGTAGGGTTCCTGAACAAGGGCGATTGAGATTCCTCTTTTAGTAGCAGCGTCTAGGAATTCAGTAGTTGCGGTCTGGGAGCGATGCAGGTTCACCTGGATGCAATGCAAACCTGTTCCACCTTCCCTTTGAAGGACTGAGCTTTGTGCCTCTGGGGTGCCTTTAGCAGTAGGATATCTTGGACCTCGCTATTCCATCCCATTTTACTCTCTCTGGACACTCTCTGCTGAAAGCGTTGTGTGCCAGATCTTCACTTGGGTTGTTGGGGTGCGCGATCGAGCAGTTTTTGCATGATGGTGGGAGTCCCTCATTTCTCGCTTTACAGTGTTGCCAGGAGTGCGATTTCCCGCAGTGGCTGCACAACTCGTCGCGTTCCCGGCACACGGCTTTTGTGTGACCAAAGCCGAGGCACTTGGTGCACTGCACAAGGGGAGAGTGGTCGGACACTGGCCTCATCTGGATGCCCAAGTACACCTTCCCTGCCTCCGTAAAGCTCTTGTGAATATTAGGAGAGACTTCAAGCACAGGGTGGCACTCATGCGGGCTCGGAATATCTTTGAACTTTACACTAGAACGAAGAAAGGTAGAAGAGATAAAGATATGTACTATTTCGAGAGTCGATTTACAACTTTAAGTATTCGTCAAGGGAGTGGAGATAAAGTTTTGTCTTTAATTTGTCTTTTAGGATCGTGGTTTATAACAAAATATCGTGTATTTGAAATGTATAAATAGATTACTTGTTATGCAATAACGTCAGGTCAATGAACCGACAAACAATACAATTTTCTTATGAGCCGAATTGCTTTGAACTAAGATTTGCTTCAAAAGACCCGCGAAGCCAAACGATCGCAGAACTGTGTTCTTTGATAAGTCGCGTGTTTTCGGCGATCCGTTTTTTGGCAACAGTTTTTCGTTAAATCGTGTTTTCAGAGATTTCTAAGGATTTATGGGAGAAAGTTAATTATAAGAAAGTTAATTTAAGCTGGATGGACACTCACACACTGCCACTCACACTCACACCCACTCACACTCGTTTAGTTTTACATTCAGGCGCGTTCACCTTCTGACTGAGCAGAGCAGCGCTACACCGGCCAGTGACAGTGGCACTCGAGGCGACCTATGGGTCGAGTGCACTTCACAGAGATCACTTCAGCCTTTGTGGTTCGATTCTGTGACCTCTTAGGTCTGAGAAGCCCATAGGTGTGCTCCTAGCGCTACTGATATGATGCCCAGATTTTACATCATACAAATATTGTAGTTTTTGGAATATCAATGAAACTATGTGTTGTACATTGCGAATGTGCAAGAATTTGTTTGCATTCTGTTATCCTTCTGTTACGGGGCATCATTGCATTTTCGGTAAAAGGATTTGGATTTAAGAAAGTGATAACGAAACCTTACATGTTTATTTATAACGTAAAAATCAAGATCTTAAAATTTAAAATAAGTAATAATAGAACTAGGTATTTATTTACCGTGAATGAATTAGTAAACCTGTGAAAACATGCGCATTATTGAACAGGTCGATGCGGGGTATGGGAAGACCGCGGGGTCCGACCGGTTCGACTCCCGCGCCGTGCATTCTCACTCACTATTTGGTCACTACTATTTGATTGTGCGAATTAGCAGACAGGCGCGATATAGTTTACTGCAATACCAGCGCAGTAGCTGGACATTGACAGGACACATGGCGGCCGCAGCCAGCTTCCCGGGGACCTAGCCAGCCAATGGGCACCAAACGATGATAGATGAGTGGCCCTGCCGCCTGCCAGCCGATATAGCACCGCAACCTAAGGTGGCCGCTTCAACGTGAGCTTCAGAAGACAAACCCGGAGATGACCAGAAGACTCCTGCCTGCCTGCGTAGCCCTGCTCCGACACCCTGAGGGCGCCTTTCGACATAGGAAAGTACGGTGCTACGAAGTGAAAGCAGAAACTGATCTTCAGGTCGATCAACCACGACCGTTATAGGGTTATTCATGTAGGGCACATGAATAACCCCTTCTGAGCTAGTTTGGTAGATTCATTTTATATATTTTTTTATTTTAACTTTAACTTTTGTTTTCTTCGTAATGTAGTTCACTTTTTGTTGATTAAAATCTGGTTGTATTATAGTTATGGTCAAACCTTAATTTAATTTTACTACCATCTTAGGTAGGATTGCTGCTACGGGGCCTTATATAACTGACCCGGTACAAAGTAGTAATAGCTATAAACATAGGTTACTTGTTATGCCGAAATATTATACATTTTTATTACTTTCGATCGCATTAACGAGTGATTTTATCTTTGTCGAATGTTCTAATTTGATATTAGTGCGATCACTTCACACATAGTATTTCCGAGTCACTAAATCGCCTCATTCGTTCGTGCGATCGATACACGAGTACGACGTCGGTAGAGATTGATTCGTGCTCGCGGTGACTTACATTATACCAGTATACGTGAATATGTTACAGACTTCCGCCCCTACGGGGATGCTTGCTTATTTTGGTGCGAGGTGGAGGGGGGAGGGGGGATCAAAGGTCTTACGTAATTGCTCCAATGTTTGTCAAAGAAATTGAATTTGTTTGCTAATCCTGATCCTAGCAATCAATCATTCCGATTGAGCCATAAACACGACAAATTGCGCTCGTAACCGGTTCCGACGCACTTTACAGATATTGTTTGATAGCTGTCGTCTCCTAGGAACGTCGCATTTCATACTGACTAATATAAGTAATGCGTTTATTCAGACTCTTTTATTATTACTGAAATAAATCCTTTGAAGAAAAATAAGTAAACAATCATATTGAGACAATGACAACGTTGAAATAATAAATAGTGAATTCAAGATTCAATGTTAATTTATGTGTCAGAACATGGCTACGTATATACACAAAGAAAGTAGCTCACGGGTCTTAATAACGAAAACCAACTCATGTCCTCGGCCGTCGTGTCGCGCCGTACTAATATAAATAGTAAGTATGGATTAGGGATATCATACGTCACCATATAAACAGTAAGTATGGATTAGGGATATCATACGTCACCATATAAACAGTAAGTATGGATTAGGGATATCATACGTCACCATATAAACAGTAAGTATGGATTAGGGATATCATACGTCACCATATAAACAGTAAGTATGGATTAGGGATATCATACGTCACCATATAAACAGTAAGTATGGATTAGGGATATCATACGTCACCATATAAACAGTAAGTATGGATTAGGGATATCATACGTCACCATATAAACAGTAAGTATGGATTAAGGATATCATACGTCACCATACGTGATCTACTGGAAATCGTAACTAATATTATATTCAGAGGAGTACAGCCGCCGTCGTATCAGCCAATAAAGCTTCGAAGTCTATAATATATAAATACTTTCGTCTCGAAGAAAAAACTTCGCTTGCGCGATTCAGAACTCCCTACATTAGTTACAACTGTCAGTCCATACAAAACGTCTAAAAATTAAAAAATTGGTTCAACGTCATCTAACAAACTATAGGAAGTAGCTTTGTCTCTCTGTCTGGATGTTTGTCGCGTTATCACGGCTAAACGACTGAACAGATCTTGATAAAAGTTGATAAGGGGTTTCTGTACATCAAAAAGACGGACATAGGATATATTTTTTTATGTCCACGCGAACGAAGTCGCGGGTAACAGCTAGAACTAAATAATTATGAAAAAAATAGGTGCCAATTTGCTTGTATTTTAAAAAGTCAGTAATTTTATAACAACATTTATCCAACACGAGGATTATTAATTATTTTTAAAAAATTCATTATTTAATACCCTTATGGTTCTAGGTATCTTATTATAAAGAAACAATTCCGTGTCTACTGATTCCCATGTCTACAGACTCCCGTACAATGGGCGCCATACAAAAGAGACACTTTTGGCCATGAGAGCAGTCGACTTACGATGACGTAACAATCTCGGCGGCCACGACTCGATCGTTCCTCTTGCTTTCCTTTATTTCTCGTTTACGAATAAAAATAAGGCATCCATAAATAGCAGGTAATCGGTCGTCGAGATCCGAAGACGCGCGATAGCTGCGGCAACGGGTACAGTTACCTCACCGCACCGACTTTATTGCCTACTGAAGGAAATCCAATCACAGCGGCGCACATTAAACGTTATTCCTGAATGTCCCGACTCGCTCCCGACGCAGCGGAGACGAGAGGAGGGGGAAAAGGCACAAGACAGAACAACTCACGGTCAAGAAATAAATTAAGCGTGTTGCTCGTAGCGCGTGCTACGATGTTCTGCTACGACGTAGACTCCAGGCTACAGCGTAGCACACTCGAAGGAAGATCCATAATAAAGTCGTAAGACATACGGAACATGAATTGTTGGAGCTACATCTAAAATAATGTATGTGCTCCAAAGTTAGTTATGTCTTATATAATATAGCGTAGTATAATAAAAAAAGGTTACAGTGATTAGTTTGAGGTTATTTCACTTGTCCCCACTGAAGCTACGAAGCTACTGAGGGTGTGTTCACAAAAAGGCTTTATAAAAAAAAAAAGGCGTGTACAGACGGGCGCGGCGTCGCCGCCACTGCGGTGCCACTGCATTTATTCACCTTAAGATTTGTATGGACCCTTATGGTGCCGCCACGGCGCTGTGTGTCACGGCCCTAACAGCGGGGATACATTTTTCTTGAATTTTGTGACTCCATCGGAAATATCAAAGGAGGTTAGTGAGTTGGAGTGTGCTCGACTCACGAACCAATCATGTAATACCAAATTAGTAATAACTGCTAGATTTAAAAAAAATTAAAAGAATAACCTGTATATCACTTATACAAAAAATAAACAATCCCAGGAGTGGTAAATAATTATTTGAGTTTTTAATATTTTCATGACCCGTGTTTGTAACTTGATATTAATACAGTCGCATCTTGGCTAGACTGACTTAAACCATTCAATATTGTAGTCTTTTTCATACAAACTCACTAGTTAATTATTTCGGAAACGGCTCGTCCAATTATGACATGCATTTGTGTAAAATTAATCGATTGATTTAATAAATATAGTTACTGCCCTATAATTACTTCGGCGCGTCCATTCCCGACAAAGAGGAAAGGCCAATATTGCCATTTACAATAAATTACGTTCGGCTCATTAAAATTAAACCATTTTGAGAAGTTAATTAGAACAGGCTCCATTACGTGAGGACCACACCGGCCGGACTTTTACCTAACGACGCTACATCGACGACTTTTAACAGCCTTGCTATAATTATATGAAAGCTGTCGAAATACGTTATGACAAGCATTGTGAGCGACGCCCTGACATCATGCATCTTGCGAGTTGCGACCGTTCCTGTTGACTTGTGACATTTGCAGGACTATTTTTGTTTACCGTTAGTGCCGCCTCCGGTCGCTAGTGGCGCTAACGTCAATGCAATATTCATTCAGCGACTACGATACGGCCTTCATAACATAATATTGTCGTAAGTAATCGGCAAGTTTGTGTTTATTGCTATTCTGAGTATAACTATCACGAGTCACGTGTTACACTATTATAATAATAGTGGCCCTAAATGCAACTGCAGTACTACAATACGCCATGTAAAAACCGGTAAGTGACCATCATTAATTAGTAATGTTAATCATTATCATTATTAGTAATGTCAATCTATTTTTTGTATAGTGGCAACACAGTCCACTAGGTTTGACTAACTGATAACGTGTGTTGGGACTTTTGGACAGTTATGGCGGTAGAAAGAGATATAAGACGCGAGAGAAGACAGCAAGGATCTGGTGAGTGCGGAGACGGTCAAGTCCGGCAGAGAAACGAGCCCTAAGTCCTTGGTGAGTGTTTTAATTACTATCTAATGTTGACCGTAAGAAGCAACGCAATGGGTGGAGGCTGATATGTAAATGTAGGTTTCCACAACCGAATCCATCAAGTGATACTGACTTCATTATTTGGAAACGCCTTCTATTACAATCATCTCAGTTGATCGATCTTCAGACAATATCTATTGTATGAGGCATTTCAAGTCTCAAAGTTCTTTAACTTGCTTGTTCTTTAAAGTGCTGCAGAAATTAGAAACATTTTCGACATTTTCTTAGGGTTATACATTCGTTTATTTTAATTTTATTCTTTTTCAAATGCTAGTCATCTTTTAAAATCTAGAAGTGCATGATGGTGTCCAACATGCGGAAGAAGCATTCGGAGTGGAACGAGGACAAAACACAGTAAGGAAGGTGAAAAAATCCACAATAAATTATGTTCTGTTTAACCTAAACTCACCGACAAGAAGAGCGAAGTAGAGAAGAGCGGGGAGAAGGATGTGCTGGCGCTGCGTCATGGCGGCGACGGGCAGCCAATCAGCGTGCCGCGGCGACCAATCAGCGCGCGGCGTCGCGCCGGAGAGCGGGGGGCGCGGGGGGGAGGCTATCGGACCGGCGCGCGCTCATCTCCACGGACTCATCAGCACCTGCAACGACACAGATCGGAAACTATTATCGCTGCACTATACCCAGGTGACCCCTCTACAGGCTTATACTCAAAGGGATGCTATTATGTGTAGGGGCTCGCTGTATTTCTTATAAATAAGACCTTATTATACGAGTTAGTACCTACCTACCGTTACGTACGCTGTGGTACCGGGTCACGTAACCAATGAGCCATCCTGTCATTTGATAAAACATCACAATATCAGAACACAAAAGGTCAACCCCGGGACGTGTCCGTTTCCAATATATTAGTTTAGTTTGGGAAAACAAAAACATTTCCGCGTGAATAGATAATAGAATGAAGGATTCGTTCCGTACGGGTCGGACACGTGTCGGGCCGTGTGGGACACGTGTCGGACGGCAAAGGGACGTCGCGTCGCGTCGTCGGGTAACCCTCCAGAAGACCCGACTAAAAACTTGCATATCTCGCTGATTTGGTAATTTGCTTAAGTCCTTAATTAGAAGTCACCTCAGCATCATGAGATCGGGTATCGGATTCTCGTTCTCCTTTCTTGTCCCGGTACGTGCGAGTAAACAGTCCGTGGTAGAGTTACCTGGAGCTAAATCCTAATCAATATTATAATTCAGAGGAATATAGCGGCACTCGTATCAGAACTGATAAAGCTTTGAGGTATAAAAATGAATACGTCCATCTCAAGGAAAAAACTTCGCTTGCGCGATTCGGAACTCCCTACATTACAACTGTCAGTTTATACAAAACTTCAAAAAATGCACACAAATGGATCAACGCCATCTGACAAACCATAGGAAGTAATTTTGTCTCTCTCTCTTTCTGGATGATTGTCGCGCTATCACGGCTTAACGGCTGAACGGATCTTGATAAAAAAATAAGGAGTTACTGTAAAAATATCATATCATAAAGACGAACCGAACGAAGTCGCGGGTAACGACTAGTATACATATAAATCCTGTTTGTACGTGACTTCGGCCACGATGGCCATCCGAGCTGTATCGATAACACCTCGTAAGCACGGAGTCATGGAGGGACAGCGACACGCGACACGCGGCGACAAGACACGAGACACGCGGTGACACGGCACGCGACACGCGGTGACGCAACGATCGCATCGAGTCTACGATCGCAGACGAAGTCGAAGTGACTCCTCGGCGAGCAACGGACTGCCATTTATCATCAAGTTTCTTTAAAAGGATATAGAACAGTTATAATTTCGAAATAGAGCAAAACATTAACTAAAACGGTCTAAAAAGATACATATCGTCAGTTTCGAGTCTCAGTAACGTAGCCGCTATCGTATCGGAGCGGTGCTGCAACCGAACACGGCACTAACGAGCACAACCCTACACCGATACACACGCGGCGGCAGGGGGCGGATGGGGGGAGGCGGAGGGGGAAGAGGAGAGAACAAGTCTGATCGTATTTCCTCGGGATCGAGGAAGGAAGTGTTTAGATGAGGATCCTGCGACGAGGTTCGATCCGACAACTACGCCGTCTTATATCGAAGCTGTGCAGTGCAGTGCTGCGGTGCCAGTACAATTTCGATGTGACGTGTGTTGGTGAGCTTTGGGCTTGGCTCGCTATCACCAACGATGCACAGCTTAAGCCCGGCACGAAAGAGAAGCATATTATTATAATTATGCACAGGGATTCTTATAAGTACACATAACGTGTTAAGAAAAGATTTTTGATAATTTATTTCCATTAATTCACTAAGGAGATGGAGGAAATTCAATTTTTTACTTAGCGGTTTCAAAGGCTCGGTCCCGTACCTGGGCTCATACCGTGAGGTGCTTATTGCGATGACTGTTAGGCTCAGCCGAGAACGCTGCGCGACCATACACCTTATCACGCGGCGATACGGTTCGTGGTCGCGCAGTGTCGTCGGCTGAACCTAACAATCATCGCAATAAGCACCTCACGGTACGGGCCCTGGTCGTCCTTCAGCCTCGCAGCCCCGCGTGCGAGCTACGAAGTTTTGTGCTAATAACTGTTCGCTATATAGTTATTAAAATGTGCCGAGTCAAGGGACTCGCTGTACCGAACTGAGTATGATTTAATCTGTGGCGCGGGTAGCAGCCGCCGCGACCTGCCGTATCAATTATAAACACGCGATGATGGATTCCACATCCTTATGGTGCGAGCGCAGTGTTGCGGTACATGGCGGCGGCGAGCGATTTTTAGAATCAGTTCAGTAGTTTCAGATATTGCCTCATTAATATTATTATTATTATACATATATTATTATATTACCTTATTATTTATACTAGTATATTTTAGTAAGTACTTACTAGCATAGATAAAACTTTGCTAAAGTCCACTAAATTTTGAGCTCTTACAACAAAAAGCACAAGTGACTTTAAACCTCACCAAGATCGCAGATTAACTGGAGAGCGATCTTGGTGGACAGATTTCTTTTTTACTATATTCATTCTATTCACTAATACTGGATAAATTATGCCTTTAAAATTCATTTTTTTAGTCGATTTGAAGCGCCTCTACGAGATGCCTGGTACTAAAATTGATACAATAATTAGTTCTGAGTCCTTTACGCATATCAGCGCCAAAATGGCGATATCCAAATGAATTCATTACAACATTTGTCAATAGCCAGCCAATAGACCAGTAAAGCCAGTGGCCAGTGAGTAAAGTAGAATTAAACTAGTGATGAGGTCTGAAGAGTCGTGCATTAGACATTATCGCGAAACCTTTGAGCCGACTTGATTGCACGAAAATTCCGCAATATTATTATTGTGCTATTATATCTATTCGTAACAATGCGGAATAGCATTGTTTATTTTACAGCACCGTTTGTGAAACACATGTCACCCTACCACTGGTAAAATGACGTAAGTCTCGAAAAACAAAAATAGTTTACGCCTATTTCTACCACATGTGATGCAATTGATCGAAGAAAGGCGTAAGTCCCGACCGTGTGAGCTCTCCTACACCGAATTCGTTTATAACTTATGTGTCACGGCTCATGGAGAACGTCATGTCAAAACTGGAACTATAGCTGTCGCCTTATTTTCTGTTTGTGTTAAAAAGAAACAAGCACGGTAACGACGCCCCGTCAGCGCCCTAATGCAGATACATTATAAGCTGTGTCGCACCATTTTAATCGTATTCCGCCTGCCTCGCGCACTGTATTTTTAAACACCTTCTAAAAGAGACCTTTTTGAGAGAGAAACATATATTCCTGTTATTTTGTCTCGTTTGTCCGCGCTACAATATCCTCGCGTTTGTTATTAGCTTATAATTGTTGATCACTCGATCGCTGATCGGATTATTATCATTGTATACAATGCCGAGCTAGTCTGTGCGACGTCGCGTCGCGTCTGGACGGCGTACCTTACAAATTGCTATTCCACCTGTTGGACTAATTCTCGTACACTCGAGATTATTTAGTCTTTCTCACACTCATTAGTTTTCTTACTATAAAGAGATAATCATAAATTTAATTACTACTGCGAGAGAATAAGGCCCCAAACCGCATATGAATAGCTTCAATGAACGTTGTTAGCGTTACTTAGCTACGTAACGTCTCAAACTAGCGCCGAACCATTAAATTCTGGCTTCACCACATTACACTTCGGCTGCCGAATCACGGCGATTGTAACGCATTATTTATTCTAGCACGCTGCAAATCAGCATCAGTGGTTTGACGGCAATAAAATAATAAATGCCCTGCGTATGGCTACAATACAACCATATGCAGTATAGGAAAGTGGACCCAGTAGGTGGTGCAAGCAAGTAGAAAGATCAGTGAAAAACTGTCATGATTGTTCAAGCCAGATGCTTACAAACAAAACCATAGCTCTGAAGAAATTCCGTGTTCGAAACAAACATGGTAACTAAACTGTACGCTACGTTGATGGACGAGACAATGTGCAAAAACATCAATATCTCCCGACGGCGGCGTCGCCTCATAAAACGAACCCCGATGAAAACCGTTCAAAAGAAACGCGTCCCTCGACGTATGCACCCCCTCCCGCGCCCGCGCCCGCCCCTGGGGAGCGGTAAAGCAGCGGGAAGCGGGCGGGGAGGATAATCCGACCACTTCATTATCTGCGTGTTTGTGTCGCGCATTGATTGGAGGCGACACGACACGCGCCACGACGACGTCCCCGTGCTTCTGTTTACACGACGAGGTGCTGGTACCAATGTTAGTTACTAGACGAAAATTTAAAAAAATTCTGCTTGTGTACCTAATCTGTCTGACGAAGGTCGGTATCGGTAGACACACAGGAGCGGTGCGGAGCTAAGTGCTAATGTTTTTTTTGTTAACCGATAAGAATTTTTATCGATTTCCTATTGATCAACAAAATTAATTTGCTCGTATATTTTGTGTGGTGCGGACCACTCAATTTTGGGTGGATTACTGACCTTATCAGACGTGACAAATAAACAGCACAGAAGATAATAATAATAAGTACTAATAACAAACAACCATTCGGTACAATAACTCCTAATTATGTACGTTTCCTCTTAATGAGATATCGTGAAAGACACGCACAACTATCACCCTGACCCAGAGCAAAATATTCAAGCAAGCGTCAGTATTCTTCCCGGCTGAGAACCTTCTGGCTCATGTTGTTCAGAGTAAAGCAGACGCGCTACCGACCGAGTCGTGGCGGTCGTCAGGTGTTCTGTCCTGGGCCCGTATCTCACTGCGATGTTTGTTAGGTTCAGCCGACAGCTGTGCGCGACCACGAAATGTATCGCCGCGATGAGTGAGGCTCACAGCCGCGAGCGTCGTCGGCTGAACCTAACGAGCACCTCACGGGACGCGCCATGGACATGAAACATTGTCGCTTCTTGTTTGTATGAAACAAGTAGAGCAACAAAATAAAGTGAGCGAAGATTGCTTCAGGGTGGATAAAGTTTATTATCCATAAATCGTGAGAAGGGGAAACACGGCGTCTATATGTGTGCACACTACCAGAGTCTACCGACAAACGATCTACGTACAAAGAGCCGGCCCTGGAATAGATACGGCGACCATCATCATAAGCAGCCAGAAGTCGTCCATTGCTGAACAGAGGCCTCCCCCTTAGAGCGCCAAGCACACCGAATGAAAATTTGCCATTTGCATCCACCGATTGCCCGCGATTTTCACAATGCCGTCAGTCCACCTAGCGGGAGGCCTACACAAGCTCCGTCTTCCGGTTCACGGTTGCCACTCGGTCATAGTTTCTTCGAGCGATGTGGCCGACCCGTTGACACTTGACCTTGCAAACCCTGAGAGTTATGTCGGTGACTGATTCTTCGGCGAATATCCTCGTTCCGTATCTTATCGCGCAAAGAAACTCCGAGCATGGCTCTCTCTATTGCCCGCTGTGCGACTTTGAGTTTCTTCAAAAGGCCAGCAGTTAATGACCACGTTTCAGTTCCATATGTCAACACTGGCATACATTGGTTGAAAATCCTTGTCTTTAGGCACTGTGGGATTTTGGACACCAGAAGGATGGGCAGCAGCATCTTTTTAGTAAACCGTGAAGTCGACCTAACTCCTCCGTCGAACGAATCGTCTTCGGGCTACTTCTAGCGCGGATCTCAAACAATCACGTACGTGAGTCACAGGTGCCGATTCTGTTCTATTATTGGTATTGCTCGTTATATTTCTATGGTTGTACCATTATACCACCATACTGGTCACTGTATTATCGTCGTATAGAGCCCGCGCCGCACTCATGTTCCCGACCTACTGGTCACTGTATTATCGTCGTATAGAGCCCGCGCCGCACTCATGTTCCCGACCTACTGGTCACTGTATTATCGTCGTATAGAGCCCGCGCCGCACTCATGTTCCCGACCTACTGGTCACTGTATTATCGCAATGACAGTTATAAATCAAACGCTTAATGAAGATCCGTCAGGTTCGCATTTTATTTTCCTGTGTGGGGGAGATACGATCTCCCCCGGCTCCGGCCCGGTGAAGCGACCCGCGTCCCGTGGCTCGTGGCCCGTTGCCCGTGGCGCGTGGTGCTCCTACAGACAGATAACGAACATAAAATAATAACAGTAGAGATAGACGTAACTGCTTCATTAAACGTAGAGACAAGATAGTGCCGCGAGTAGCCCCACCGCGTTGTACCAAACAGTTACAGTAACGAATCGTCTCAACTTGTTTATTTCCAGCAGAACTGTCAAACAGTCGCCGTCAAACTAAACTAAAAGAAGGTAGTTATTTCATAGTTCATAGTATTTATTCATAACAATTAGTTACATGTCAAAAAGTAAATAGTTTAAAAAAAAATTGCATTCAATTGTTCGGTCAAATTAATTACAAGTCACATGAAACATATATAAAAATTGTATCAGACGTATACAAATTAAACTCAATAATAATAATAATACAATAATCACTTACACCTATACCTTATAATACAATTTTTAAGTTCAAATAATTATGAGCAAGATCTATCCAGGAATAGTGAATTTATAGGGGTCGTTAGGTCTCAGTTCGGCGCAAACCACTATTTACCTACAATACATATAACGTGCCATCCGACCCGATGTAGCGCGAACCAATGCATGTTTTTAACTTTGTTCTTTTTTTATCCTCTTGTCTAATCCAGTGATTAGTTGTAACAAGATGAAGTACGAAATACTCAGAGTAACGATAAGATTGTTGACAAAAGTTGCTCGGCTTGGGTTAGACACACTACCCCCCGCAGACGGCCTGGGCTAGTAGCTAATATTACAGTACATGGCGTTAGGGGTAGTGGTTTGGCTTCGCTTTGGCGGGCGTTGGCCGTAGCATAGTATACAATAATATGTGAATAAAATATAAATGATTTAAATAACCCCACTAAAGTGCTCAGTTGTATAATGAGGCTAGTCGCTGTCGCACGTCTGACAACTGACCTACTCGCCCGTAGCTACACCACCTACTCTTACTTCTAGTTCAAACAAACATCAAAATTAAGGTAAAACACAAATTTGCAAGATTACCAATCAGTTACACTCCGGCACGATAGATCATAAATGTAAACCAAAGGTGCATCAACATATCTCGGCGTGGCGTGGCGTGGCGTGGAGCGGCGTGGCGTCTGACGCGGACGGTGCGGCGCTCCCGCGGGAACTATCACCGTAACCGCCTGTTTTATAGCTAATGGCCAATCACGTTTACGGCGAACACTTGTTTACGACTCTGACATGTCTCCCCCCCCCTCCAACGACCCCCACCCCCGTAGAGATAACATCGGGTTATGAATCGGTTACGTGGCTTATCTCGTAGCGGCATATTTAGGCAATTTGGTTACTTGTTACATATTCTGGTATATCTTTCTGTTTTCCTATTGTTCGTGGTTTTTTCTTATCGCATGATATTCGTTTTCATTTCGAATGACAAAATGAACTTGTTTAACGTAAATAAATATAGTCCGAGTAGTATGTTGTCTGTTGGCGTTAAATGTTATTCAACAGAGAATAGAACTTCTAGATTTCCATAATCTAAATTTTATTAGTATAATATGAGATTTGTTTTATTATAATTTCATGGTGAAAACCGAGAGCCATCCTGAATAGATATTTGTTGTCCGTGCCGGGTTGTGAACCCGCTTCACCCGAGCGTGTGGTCTGCGCCGACCCCTGTAACGAGTTGAGAAATGTCGGAGCTCAGTTCTGGAAGTGGGTACATATCTCCGCGGTCCGTCACTGTCACGCGGCGCCTTCCTCGGCTCCCAAAGGTTTGGTTTCCTCTAATAGCGGTATCGACATTACGCGGTCGTTATATAGCGTCAAACGACATTACGGTGTTGAAGAGTTTTCGAACGTTTTTTCAATAGCGGTGTACAATTTATTGCAAAATTAATGTCTACTGGAGCAGTGAAGAAGAAGAAATTTCAATAGATATTATATAATGTAAAGAACAAAGGCTACAAATAGACGCAGATGAGTTCAGCCTTCGGCAGTACGAGCTTTGTGTGAATCACTTTCCTCCATACGATTATTTTCATCTTCTGATGATTGTTGATCTTCCAAAATATACGAGTAACACTAAGTCAAGTCAAGGTCATACATTTGCGTTTGTTGTTTTTTTGAAATTTTTTGGCAATGTTTTGTCTGTTTTCCGTAAAAAGGTTGCCGTCGGAGTCTATAACAATCCACGTGTCTGCGACCGTCTTTTTACGACCACCATATTGCATCCGCTAACACGACGACTTGTGACTATTGAACCCGCTCACAGTTTTCGTGGCTTTTTGACCATCTAGGGCAGACGACCTTTTTAGACGGGCACAAGCTCATTCTTAAGTTATATCCAAATTTCGAGGATATTCGTCAAAGAACTAAAGTCGCCGATATAGCTTTCAGAGTTTGAAAGCTGAAGTGGCAATGGGCTGGCCACATCTCTCGAGGAACCGATAACTGATGGGTAAAAAAAGTTCATGAGTGGCGACCACGCACCGGATGACGCATTGTAGGCAGGCCTCCCACTAGACAATAGACAATGGTTAGTTTAGTTTAGTTTCAGAAGTGAATCAAATAATTAAAAGTTCAAACGAAAGTTCCAGCTTCTCGGAAACACTTTACCATTACACAGAAAATGTAGTAAGCGGCAGTCCTAAAAGAAAGCATCAAAAACATTCCATAATTTATATCCCAAGCTCCCAATTAGAGAGTCGATTCACAAAGTCATCGAGAGAATGGGGTTGCAAATTGTCGTAGAATATGAGGGGACCGACCGCAACCTGCACGTTACACGACACGACCGACCCTCCGACGCGTCTTCGGGGCCCCCTCCACTGGAAGCACCTTATAATCATAGTTGACAATGTTTAAACAGTATTACATTGTTATATGAAGCGACATCGTGGTCGTTCGTAGCATTAGTAAGGACGGTGAACCACGATCACAGGCGAATCCTAGAACCGACTTCATGTCACCCTGAACCTATACACACGCGCAAATGGATGTTGGCGTCTTCACTAACACTCGTACCGCACTGACTAATTAATGCGTGACCGTTGAATATTTACTCGCTAATCTAAGTACATGACCCAGTAAGATCGCTCGAGGAAGATTTAGATTTAGACCGTTAGATAGAATCGATAGCGACCGAGTTCCGACACCGCGAGACCCCAAAGGGGCGTTCGCGGGTATTACTCGGGTAATCCTGCAAGGCGCGGTGGTATTCAAATTGGCCGGGATATTGGAAGGTCGGATTGTGCGTTTATTGACACACGCATCTCAAGTCGGGATATTGGATCCTTGCAGCCTCGAACGCCACTCGAGGAGAGAGATCCGCCGATACGCGGGTACAAGACGTATATATCGCCGGCACACCTCGACAAACGTTATCGTCCGCAAATGGTACCTAACGATGTTTCGTCGCCGAGTTATCATCGAGCGCTTTAGAAGCGCTGCAAATTGCCGAAGGGATAAATGCCACACAAAAACCAATACCTAAGATACCTACCGAGATTCTTTGGAAAAGTCTGCTGTTATTTTGTTAACTCGCTAACAATACACAGTACTTATCGGCATCAGTAAGTTCCAAAAAGAACCTAAGTAAGTAATTCTAATTCTAAATTGGGGGTGATAAGACCTGCACCGACGTCCCGCTTCCCTCTGCCAGCCAACCTACGCCAGCCGAGCTCCTTAAAATTATTTAGCACGGCTTTGTGTCGCTGGCATACCTGTTCCAATCCTATTTCTTCAGATGATGTGGTATTGTAGAATTGTTTCGACGAGTTTCTTCAAGGAGTCCCGACCTTATTCGTATGTCTTCTGTGGCCTTGCAGTGCAGTAGCACATGCTTCACGGTAGGGCTGTCGACTCTGTGATTCCTAATTCTGATGAGTGGTAACCACATCCAGCTCCCTTATAGTTCTTTGCGCCGTCGGTGGAAAAATTTTACTTTTTACAAGTACCCGCATTGTTTATTTGCGTGCGTTGTTCCGTAACCAGTTCAAAATTCTTGATATCCAAGTATGTACTGGCCGCGCTGTCCGTGCCTTGACTTGCGTTCGTGACGATTCTCGTTGCTTTATCTAAGACAGTGGGTTGTGATGGACCCAGTGCCTCTCCAGAGGTTAACGGACTTAATCCTTATTGCCGATGCCATCGCTTTGATTATATGCCAGGATTATTATTCAGCGTGACGTATTATGGTGTAGATTTTGTACAGCCACTGATGAGTGCGCAATGTAAGTTAGCATTAGCATAGAAAAATTATCGAATATATACTTTATATAATTTCTCTATGGTATTAGTAATAGTTCACAAAATATTGTATAAGTTGACAAACGGCACGGACCCAGGAGTCTGGAGTCTGAGATGAATAACAAATAAATAAATAAATGTTAGTGTGTGTTCTTTTATGGCAACAATAAAGTGTCTATCGAATAGTAACAAAATGAACGAAATGCAAATTCAAAAAACACCGTGCGTTTGAGAGACAGCGGGCGACAAACAAAAATTCAAAACAAACACGAGGGAAATAATACGACGCGACGCGACGCGACGTGGAGCCACGTGACGCCGCGCGCCGGCGAACAACTGTGGCCCGATTCCCAGAACAAATAACTGCCAAAGAAACTGAGCGATGTCGACAAATTTGATTTAACGTCGCTTCCGAGTCGACACGCGACGCGACGTGACATCCCCGCTGCGAGACACTCATGAACCTGTTCCGAAAAATATCCCCCTTAAAGATGAGGATTCTTCGGGGCGGCGACTCGAGAGCGCTCTCTGTCCACGAGATAACCATCGAGAGACAGAGAGTGCTCACTACAAATTACTCGGAAGATATTCTACGATGAAATGCTTTGATTTTTCATAATTGCCTTTAGCAGTGTCTGTAGAGTATCTACCACAATCCAGGTATAGGCAGGTCGTCGGGCTAATACAAATAAACAAGACGCTGTTTTTATTACATGGGTGGTTTGTTAAGTTCGATTGGAGGTTATATTATAAGGGCCCTTGTTCAAAATCGCCCTGCATTACATCCCCCATATAAACTACTGAAACCTTCCTTTCAGGTTTTTCAAGGAACGAGTTACAGAAATACACGTTTATCAGTTACCGATGAAAAAAAAAACCGGCCAAGTGCAAATTGGATTCCCGAATTGTCGTATCAACCCCGTAACAAACAGGATTTAAAAATTACAACTCGATGAACTTGATGATCCTCATTTCAAACCTGGAAAAACTTTTTTTTAAGTCTGCGTTTGACCCCCAACTCGCCTGTTGGTAAGCGACGATGTGGCCGACGATGAAGCACGCATATTTGGTGTGTTGTGCCAACATTTTACAAATTGTATCAGACCTCTAACCTGTAAGTGATGACCTAAATTTTAACTGTTTATTACATTCTAATATGTATTACACAAAAGTTACATACTTAGTTGGTTAATCTAATCTTATAATGAAAGATCGTATGCTAAGCAATTTTTTTTTATTTCTTTAATTTACCAACACTAAACTGTCACTGTGCTACTTACTTGTTGCATTGAGAATGGCCCGGGCAAGCCTCCCCGAGCAATTTATTGCTAGACTACTATACCATTGAATCCATTTATCTCGTGTCTTTTTAGGACACGGCGACGACAAGTCGTGCACTGCCGTGCAGTGACCGCGCTTACCGCTCGGGGTCTGTTTTGTATAGTCCGCGTTTATTACTTACTTATTGGAAATAATTTTTGCCGCTTTCGCAGATAAGGCAGTAGGTAAGTGGTAAGTAACGGCTAGTGAGACGGCGGCGGCGGCGCGGCACTCAGGCGGAGGGCGGAGGGCGGGGGGCAATATTTTCTTTGATTGATTATTCAGCGCTCGAATTGAAACTTCTCTGTCAGGCAGTTGATTGATTGATTGACGCTTCGCTTCGGATAACGCGAGAAACGTGATATTATAATGAGTAACGTGCAGCATCTTACAAAACTGTACATTGTTTATCGGTGTCATTTTAAAAGAATTTCAATGGCTGCTTCGAATCCGGGCGGGAATCGAACAAGCCTGATATGAAAATGAAGTTGAGAGTTAGACTTTTTTTCATGATAAGGTGTTGTATGCATGGTAAAGTTCATAGTACTTTTTACATAAATCATTTTAAGTCGTAGAATGTACTAGTTAAGTGACGGCGATGTGTCACCATACATACATACATACATACATACATGTAGTACGCTATTAAAAAAGAGCTACGCGCGTTTGTATCACAGCGAGCGCTCTGCTTCACCTGGCAGGCGTTCGTCGGCGCTTCAATATTATCAGAGACCATTTTCATTATCATTGTTTTTTTACAAATAGTACCGAACAGATTTCTACCAGGATATTTTCTACGATTACATGAGACGAAACCCGCAACGAACGAGGTCAGCTCGCATCTTGCCAGTTTTATACAAGAATCAAAATCATTAAAATATTATCTAGCTAAGTGGCGTTGGGATTCGTCAGCCGAGGATCACTTCAACGTGTTCAATCGAATTAACCCTTCTACCTCACATGACAAATGAGTAGGTATTTAAATCATTCGCAGTCAGTTATTTCATTTCTTACACAGAACATAGATCTGGTCGATGGGAACGTGGAATGAGTATTTACGGGAGATGCCTCGTCGATAGCGGTCCGAGTGGGTAAACAAACCCTTCGTCTGCGGGAGTTACACTAACTGTTACATTATACGGTGAATGACGGTCATATGAAACTGAACGGACGGCACGTCGAAGGCGTGCCCGCGGTGCTCGAGCACCGGCCTCGACTCGACTCACTCACCGGGTATCGTCGGCGACACACACACACTCGGGCACGGCGCACACGACCGGCCGCCTCTCGCGCGCTCTCCGTACTGACCGACCCTCCCTCCTCTCCCTCTCCCCGCGCACCGCCGCACCCCTCACGCGCCCGCCGGAGGGCGCATTCACAACACTGAGCCGAATATTCGATTTGCGAATCTGGCTGCACCCGGCTCCGGCTCCGGCTCCCGGCGCGCCACTGCAGGCGCCGGCGTCCCGCTCCCGGAGATGCGGCGAGCGTCGCTGCACTCTTATAGCCCTTTTGCCGGTCGTCAGCATCATAGATAAGTCAGCAGTATCTGCCTTCTCACCGAGAGGATTTATTATCTCTCATTCGATATTTGAATGATGAATTAAAATGTCGTCCCTTAGAGCCAAAAGTCATTAAGTTCATAATTATAATTACGCCTAAATCGGGTTGATAATGGAATGAACTGTGTCTACATAATGATTACGCCAAAAATCATAAAGTCCCTGAGAGCAATCACTTATTAACAGCTATGGCGCAGAGTTTCTCGGATAAAATTTGATGATTTTAGATTGTTGTTACTAAATAGTAACAACAACCTAAAATCAAAAACTACAAGAAAAAAACTATAAAAAAGAATTTCTTTCTCGATTTACATGTTTTGCCTATACTTTCGATGTATTGCCATCGAATCCAGTATAAAAAGTAAAAGAATAAAACTACGAATAATTAGTAACACTGAAATTTATTATTATGCTAGAAATTTTGTAGAAAAGTGGTAGTAAAAGAAGTTGAAAACACGATCTCATATAATATACGAGTATCATGAGATCGTGTTTTTCAACTGAATGATTTTTCGTTCTACGGGGACGATATTTTGTTCTTTACACCCACCGGGTCCGTTACATCCACCCGGTGTAAGTTGTGTGTGTTAGCATTTCCAACAAGGGGAAACCTTCTAGGGAGCTATAAAGTGTGACAGGTAACACATGCCACTTGAGAGCGCATGGTCCAGGAAACCCCTTATACAATCCCCTGCGAAGGGAATTCTTAGACTTTTTGTCCAAAAATCGCCTCAGCTTCCCATTTGAGTGGCGGAAGGGGATTATTGGACAAAAATACAAAAAACCCGCAACCGCTTATTTTATTTTTAAAATGAAATCTCTCTCAGAATCACACACAATCCCAAAACTGCGCAGTTCTATTCAACATTGACATACAGCATGACTCTCCAATGCATCGAAGGGCGCGCAGCGACCGGAGAAAAGGTTCGATACATGAAGTATCGAACTGAGACGACCGCACGACCGACTTCTGCCCCTTCAGCGAGCTCAGGAGACAATCATTGATGGTTATCTGTCGTCCAGATAATATGAGAGAGCCATATCAAAAAACATACCGCCGAATTGAGTAATGCCATATAAGTATCGTTACTTCTTTCAGATAACGAAATTTTATTTTAGCCGTATTTTATTGTATCTTATGGCAGACGAGACTCCTCGCTGAGCGAGCGCCTCCAAGCTCGACCGCGCAGTTCTCGTTTCGCTCGGGAATCCGCACATTTACGGTAAACATTGAAGAACAGGCCTCGATAACGTTTCCCCTGTCTACTGAATTATTGATATAAATAAACAACGAGTGATGCAAATGTGTTTAGGCAAGAGTTCAGCGCTCCAAGGCCACGGAGCGGTAAATTCAGCGACGAGGTGACGCGACGGCACAACGGATCGAGGTCAGACACAAAAGCCCTTGTTTTGGTCGAATAATGGCGATTAGCATGCATGTGTAAGAGCCGGCAGCGGGCGCGTGCCGACGCGTGCGCGTGCGCCGGCCGAGGAAGGTCGCGGCTCTCTTCGCGCCCCTCAATATCACACCACGGGCGAGCAGACCGAGCGCGACTCGCGAGGTGGACCACCCTCGCATTACACGCACAAGCGTGCACGAAACAATATGGCTGCTCCGACACGAGAGGGTAGGTTTGATATCTGGTCGCAAGGATAGTATCTAAGTGGGCTGCGGTCGAGAGATGGATAGGTTCGATCGTAGACCAGCGGCATCGTGGTCAGTCTCCGTGTTTTTCATCATCATCATCGTCATCTGATGTCCTCTCATCTGACGTAGCAATGGAGCTATCTCACTCTGTGTACGGTTTTATTTTATTGACTTACTATAGCTGCGCCCCGCGGTTTCACTCGCTATTCTACAGAAACGGTTCATTTTTTCAGGATAAAAAGTAGCCTATTTGTGTTATTCCACACAGGCAGGTTTGTGTTATGGGTTATTGTTAGGGTAAGCTACCTCCATACTAAATTTCATCCGAATCCGTTCAGCCTTTACAGAGTTGAACTGGAACAGACACACTTACATACTTACACACTAACTTTCGCATTTATAATATTAATGTGATTTATCTGTCTTTGTACCTGTACAAGTAGGTAGGTGTTCACTGCGAACTTCAAACTTGCACACCGCCTTCTAAACCCGGGAACTTGCAGTCGGTTAGCTCATTGTGCAGACAAGATTTGCATCAACTTTAGAAAAAAGTTTTGTTTATAAAGAGTTTTTTTAGAAAGTGTTTTTAGAGATTTCCTTAGAACATCGAATGGTCAGATCAACGACTAGGATCACAGAAGAGGAATAATTTTTACCTTTACTTCTCTCTTCTGTGACTAGGATGTTGAAAGTTGTTTGTTTTTCAAAGCTGTGGTTTTTGTGTTGGACACGTGCGTCACTAGACAAAGATCGTGTAAGGTAGTACCCGAGGCTCGCGGGCCGCGGCCCGCTGCGGCCCCGAGCGCCAATGTTCCGGTATTATTGTGATGTTAATGCGTTTAGCGTCGCGCGGTATATAACGCCCTCGCGCCTCCTCCGGCGCCGTACTCCGGTGCCGTGAGCCGAGCTCGCCATGTCTCCGTCCAGCCTGTCCCGCGTCTCCCGCCGTGAGCTGGGCTCGCTGGCGCTCGGCGCCGCACTGCTGCTGCTCGTGAGTACCGATCTCCTGCTGCCTCGTGTTAACAGACTCCGAATGACAGCTGAGTTACCGTGACTACCGTGACTCGGATGACACGTTAAGCTTAACTCGAGAAGGACGGTCGTCGGGCCACGTCGGGGCCCTTCGGTTAGCTTAATATTATTATATATATATTTTTTTTTTTTATTGGTTTACCAACAGGATGAAACAATTAATCAACTAATAATAAACATGATAATACATTAGGACCTATGTAACACCCCAGTAACAGGTAAACTCTGCATGTTTTTAAAATTGGACATGAATACACTCGCTGGGATCACAATACAAACAATATGTGATCCTGTACTTATACAACACATTTTTGATAATATCTATGCGTAACAACTTAGTATACATTCGATATGTTCACCGAGTGACAGTGATATTATGTCTGTGACGTGTCCGGCATAGAACCTAGTTTTTACTTCGGTTTTGTTTAGTTTTGTCCTACGTACGTCGTGTTGTGCGGCCAGCCGCCCTCTGCGCCGGCGCAGTGCTCTTCTGTAAACTACAACAATGCTCGCGCATAGTTCCATTTCAATTCCAAAATTAGCGAGCGAGTGACAATAAATACTGTTTAAATTCAATGGAGCACAATCTCGAGGTCGTTACGCGATATCTCGTGCGCCACCACCCGGCGCCCTCGGCGCCCCCGGGGCCGTGCGGGCGCGAGGGCGCACTCACTCGGAATACTTTGATGAGCCTCTTATTACACCGTTCGCATTCTACAAATCAATTGACATCTTATTCGATTTTACTATTCCATCGATCGATGTGTAGTCGAGCAGTCGCCCTCGGTGGGATACAGTCTCGCTGGAGGCTACCTGGCCTCGTGTCGACGACGTCGTCGGCTACGCAATATTATATCGGACGCTTCGCAGTGCGTCGGAGGCAGCGCGCGTTATACGGGGTGTAAGGGAAACGCTCCCGAAGCCGAAACGCTAAACTGTTATACTGTCAAAACACAATCGAATACCAATAACTATTATCCTTATACTCGTCGTTTTAGTGTTGTTCTCGTGGTATACAGTTTTCTAACCACAGGTCACGCGGCACAGGTCGTTCCGTTCGTTGACCTCTAACATCGGCTATCCATTACATTGCGAACATGAATAAAATATTATTAAAACATAGCTTTTTTTGTGGTATCATATCAGCAATCACCAGCACTATCAGCAGTTTTCGTTTTCGGGAGCGTTTCCCGAACTTACACCCTATATAAAATGTATATGTATGTATACGTCATTTATACGATTTAACAGTCGAGAGTTTATCGATAACTATGGAATTCAGATTAATTTTATATACAATCACACTATAAATGCGAAAGTTTGCGTGTAAGAATGTGTTTTTGTTCTTTGGGAACTCCGCGGGCGGGCCAGTGTTATGGAGCTAGTTATATCGCGAATCATCAAAGGATCTAAACACGGGAAATTTACTATTTCTGTAGGATTACACTGTGTGTGGTTATTGTGATTAGGAGACTAAATTAATTTAAAATTTTACAAGAAATTTGTCTGTATACAATACAATACAATATAACTTTATTATACACCAAAAGACAATTAAACTTAAATACAAACAATAATAGAAAACCGGTATTATAATGGGCGTATGTATCTATTATTAAAATTACTGCATGTGTCATAATTTTTATTTGATAAACAAAACAGAATATTGGTAGTCCTACGAGTTTATTTTTACCCGTAGTACTACTGGTAGTAATACTGGTAGTACCACGGGCAACAATTTTATAGGATCACTTAGTTGTCCGTCTGTCAACACCGTTTTTCTCAGGAACGCATAGAATATATTATTAAAATGAATATCCAAGCGGTGTGCGGCTGCGCGGTCCTTTGGAGCTGTCAACACAATAAAAAAATACAGCCATTTTGATGCCGCTTACTTTGGCACTCGCAAATAAATAACAACTTATTGGTACTTTCCGTTGACCCAGAATTATGAAATTTGCCAAGAAGCAAGGTTTTAAGGCGCTTTAAGTTATATGTATAATTTTAGGTTTAAAAAGTTGTATACCTATATATAGGGACTATGCGCGAGTTTGCTCGCTCTTGTCCGGTTTTTTCTCTCTCTGATTATTAAAATACCATCTAAATAATAAATATACTAACTATAGTCGGAATGACCGATTCAATTTTAACTTGAGTGTGTCCGTTTTATCAAAACAAAATATACTAAAGTTGTTAGAATTGATATTGTGTTGTGTCTGCGCAGGTCTCGAGCGCGTGCGAGGTCGCGGATGGCAAGCCGATATTCGTGCCTCTGTCCTTCTTCTTCAGCACCAGGTAGGTACAGCTGCCCTCTCGCACACCGCGCTCCTTCGCGCTGCCTCACGTGCGCGACTGCACCGAGCTCGTCCGCTTCGGAGGGGTGGAGCGAGTCCAGCGCGAGACCTGCCTCACTTCAGAGTGCCCTCCGCTGCCGCTGACATTGTTATATCCGCCTGTAGAAGAACTACTTTAGTAATCTTCTGTCATTTGGTCTGATTAATAATTGAAATTAATTTGAGTGAATCCACACTTTCGGGTTTTATTAAAATACTAGCTGTAATCCGCGGCTTCGTTTTTTTTAGTGTATTTCAAGTGACAAATAATATAATTATATTTCATAAAAAATAGTGACCTAAGCCTATCTTCGCGATTCGGACTATAGCCATTCAAATTTTCATCAAAATCGATGCAGCCGTTTAGTCGCGAACGTATTCATTTTTTAACCTCGAACTTTTGATCGGTCCTGTTACGACTGCGCCTGTAATTCCTTTGAAGTATAATATTTTATCTATGTTTGTATGGATAATAAAAAACACCGAACCTACACGCAACTCAATGCACGAACTGGCCGACAGACGCCCCAGCGATAGTAGTACAGACTACAGAGCACTGAACTGATATGCGGGCAAGGATAGGTAGGGGCTAGATACGTGTGAACAATGAGTGTGTCAGTAACAAGAGTCTGTGAGTTGCAGCACGAACTCGTCGACGACGTCGGCGTTCCAGCAGCTGGCGGCGCTGTCGCTGCAGAACAAGGTGGACAAGCTCGCCGTCCTCCTGGATAAGTTCGCGCTGCAGGGCGTCACCGTCACCGACGTCTCCACCGCCACCAACACCACCACCAACACCGGGGTAACGCACACTAACACACTACTCATATCTATAAATACATGCACTCCAACCGTGTTGATATATTATACCGTATCTTCTGTAATAAAAGTAAGTTGTACAGAAGTTACATAGTTATGCAGTTACGACACTCGATCACGCCAACTTTACTGAACTCTAACCCGACTGCCTGATGTCGCCTATCGTGATGTCACTCCGGATGTGAAGAGCAACATACACCCGACTGCCTGATGTCGCCTATCGTGATGTCACTCCGGATGTGAAGAGCAACATACACCCGACTGCCTGATGTCGCCTATCGTGATGTCACTCCGGATGTGAAGAGCAACATACACCCGACTGCCTGATGTCGCCTATCGTGATGTCACTCCGGATGTGAAGAGGAACATACACCCGACTGCCTGATGTCGCCTATCGTGATGTCACTCCGGATGTGAAGAGGAACATACACCCGACTGCCTGATGTCGCCTATCGTGATGTCACTCCGGATGTGAAGAGGAACATACACCCGACTGTCTGATGTCGCCTATCGTGATGTCACTCCGGATGTGAAGAGGAACATACACCCGACTGCCTGATGTCGCCTATCGTGATGTCACTCCGGATGTGAAGAGGAACATACACCCGACTGTCTGATGTCGCCTATCGTGATGTCACTCCGGATGTGAAGAGGAACATACACCCGACTGCCTGATGTCGCCTATCGTGATGTCACTCCGGATGTGAAGAGGAACATACACCCGACTGCCTGATGTCGCCTATCGTGATGTCACTCCGGATGTGAAGAGGAACATACACCCGACTGTCTGATGTCGCCTATCGTGATGTCACTCCGGACGTGAAGAGGAACATACACCCGACTGTCTGATGTCGCCTATCGTGATGTCACTCCGGATGTGAAGAGGAACATACACCCGACTGCCTGATGTCGCCTATCGTGATGCCACTCCGGATGTGAAGAGGAACATACACCCGACTGCCTGATGTCGCCTATCGTGATGTCACTCCGGATGTGAAGAGGAACATACACCCGACTGTCTGATGTCGCCTATCGTGATGTCACTCCGGATGTGAAGAGGAACATACACCCGACTGCCTGATGTCGCCTATCGTGATGTCACTCCGGATGTGAAGAGGAACATACACCCGACTGCCTGATGTCGCCTATCGTGATGTCACTCCGGATGTGAAGAGGAACATACACCCGACTGTCTGATGTCGCCTATCGTGATGTCACTCCGGATGTGAAGAGGAACATACACCCGACTGTCTGATGTCGCCTATCGTGATGTCACTCCGGACGTGAAGAGGAACATACACCCGACTGTCTGATGTCGCCTATCGTGATGTCACTCCGGATGTGAAGAGGAACATACACCCGACTGTCTGATGTCGCCTATCGTGATGTCACTCCGGATGTGAAGAGGAACTTCCTCTTCACGACGTCGTTCGTGAACATCGGCTACATCGGTCGAGCCGGTTCAAGCCGCAGGGTACTTTAGGACCGTGCTCCGCCGAACTTCCATTCATGATTCTAGGTCTACGGGAACTACCATAAAGATTTTGATGTACGGGAAATTATTATTTTTTTGTCTACAATCCCCCCCCCTCCCCATTTCTTAACTATGCATCTCAGAAACTTGTTATCTTCCATGTTGATAGACCTTTCTAAAAAGAGATTTTTGAGATAAGTTGCAAAAACGGATAATACTTCAAACGTCCTACACGCCTACGGCACCCTACTAAGCACGGCGTGACATGCTCTGAGAACCCTAATTTTCTCACACCGGCCCCAAGAAGTTAGTGTAATGCCGGTTTCTAACGACCGTTTTTGGTGTTCGTTTTTAAAACTTTTCGGTTCTCGAACGAACTACCTTCACCTTACCTTACCTAGATGTTGTGTTCGTTTCAGTAATTCCCGAAGGAGACGAGTCGCGCCTCCTCTGCGCCCGCCGACCGCCCGCCGACCGCCCGCCGGACCCTGGACTGCGTTACAGACTACGTTTAGTTATAACAATTACTTACCAAACAGTATTATCTTACATTTTCATTCATACAAATGAGATACAGATTACTATGTACGTATAATCATTATAAAGATTAGATTGAAAAATATACCAAACTTAGTATTAGATAAATTAATTCTTTTAAACAAATTTCAAATTATTTTATACTAACAGTTACAGAAACCGAATATTTTTCCGGGATAAAAAGTACCCTTTGTCAATCCAGGCTTTAAGCGACCTCTGTACCAAATTGCATCCAAATCCATTCAGCCCTTACAGAGTGAAACGGGAACAAACACACTTATTTATTTACTTAGGTACGTACAAACTTTCATAATTATACAATATTATACATTTATAATATTAGTGTGATTATGACGACAAATGTCCACGATCCTCTTCATCGTGCAGAATTATAGACATAAACTCGGAGTCTCTTATCTCTCAGAATTGACACTAAACATTTGTTACAAAATAAACTATTACTATATAGTAATAATAATTATGGTATTTGTGCTATTACAAATAAATATAATAATATTAAAAGCCTTCGGATGATATTCAGAGCCGTTATCTAGCTGACAGCCCGCCGGGAGCCGCTTCTAAAGTGTTTTTGTGCAGTATAAAAGTAATGTCGATGTCACCCTTGACCGAATGACGCGGGCAGCGCGGCGACGGCTCCGTCCACTGAACGGCCCAATTCATGTAATCTCAGGAAAAGTAGATTTTGGTATAGAACTTTTCAATAAAGATTATGAAGAATGAGTTTGGTGAAAGTAGTAAGCAGTAATAATAAGTAACAACTAAGTAATAATTAAGTAAGTAAGTAAGTAGTAGTAGTAAGTAAGTAATAATAAGTAGCAGTAAGTAGTTTTATAAATACGTAAGTAAATTTATCTATAAAAAATCAATTTGTAAATCATTTTACACTGATATAGTTAAAATAAGAAATAGGTTTTGTTATAGGGAAGCATCCCGCACTTACTTAAGAAACAACCACGCAGCTATTAACAAAAATATAATATCTCCAGTTTCTATAAAGTCTGTCTAGACTTCAAACTTCTTAGTCAAAAATATTCTACCTGGATAATTTCTAAAGTAGTATTTTACAAATACTCAATTATGACAAAAATTTCAACATGAGGCCTGGTTCTTGTTGCATAATTACTTTTCATTATTTTCTTTAAATTTTTTCTTTTTTTTTCTTTCAAATTATATGGCTCAACCCTATAGGAAACTAAATACAAGGCAAAGCCCCCGCCCCCGAGGGGAAGAACTCGCTCCCGTGGTCGAGGAGCGGGCCCGCTAGAAACACCGGCTTCTGTAGAACCGGTGTCACTCCCAAACCCAACTGAACCAGGGATCGAAGAAAAGGGGGGTGGGAAGGGGAGAATCCGGCGGACGGTTGTGTTGGCTACACAATAGACAGACAACCCAATTAACCACAAAGTTATATATATAAAAATCGACAACATATATTATGTAAGAAAATGGCCAGCGGAAATTAGGCATTACTAAAACTTAAGTCCGATGGATGGATGGATGGATGGATGGATGGATGGATGGATGGATGGATGGATGGATGGATGGATGGATGGATGGATGGATGGATGGATGGATGGATGGATGGATGGATGGATGGATGGATGGATGGATGGATGGATGGATGGATGGATGGATGGATGGATGGATGGATGGATGGATGGATGGATGGATGGATGGATGGATGGATGGATGGATGGATGGATGGATGGATGGATGGATGGATGGATGGATGGATGGATGGATGGATGGATGGATGGATGGATGGATGGATGGATGGATGGATGGATGGATGGATGGATGGATGGATGGATGGATGGATGGATGGATGGATGGATGGATGGATGGATGGATGGATGGATGGATGGATGGATGGATGGATGGATGGATGGATGGATGGATGGATGGATGGATGGATGGATGGATGGATGGATGGATGGATGGATGGATGGATGGATGGATGGATGGATGGATGGATGGATGGATGGATGGATGGATGGATGGATGGATGGATGGATGGATGGATGGATGGATGGATGGATGGATGGATGGATGGATGGATGGATGGATGGATGGATGGATGGATGGATGGATGGATGGATGGATGGATGGATGGATGGATGGATGGATGGATGGATGGATGGATGGATGGATGGATGGATGGATGGATGGATGGATGGATGGATGGATGGATGGATGGATGGATGGATGGATGGATGGATGGATGGATGGATGGATGGATGGATGGATGGATGGATGGATGGATGGATGGATGGATGGATGGATGGATGGATGGATGGATGGATGGATGGATGGATGGATGGATGGATGGATGGATGGATGGATGGATGGATGGATGGATGGATGGATGGATGGATGGATGGATGGATGGATGGATGGATGGATGGATGGATGGATGGATGGATGGATGGATGGATGGATGGATGGATGGATGGATGGATGGATGGATGGATGGATGGATGGATGGATGGATGGATGGATGGATGGATGGATGGATGGATGGATGGATGGATGGATGGATGGATGGATGGATGGATGGATGGATGGATGGATGGATGGATGGATGGATGGATGGATGGATGGATGGATGGATGGATGGATGGATGGATGGATGGATGGATGGATGGATGGATGGATGGATGGATGGATGGATGGATGGATGGATGGATGGATGGATGGATGGATGGATGGATGGATGGATGGATGGATGGATGGATGGATGGATGGATGGATGGATGGATGGATGGATGGATGGATGGATGGATGGATGGATGGATGGATGGATGGATGGATGGATGGATGGATGGATGGATGGATGGATGGATGGATGGATGGATGGATGGATGGATGGATGGATGGATGGATGGATGGATGGATGGATGGATGGATGGATGGATGGATGGATGGATGGATGGATGGATGGATGGATGGATGGATGGATGGATGGATGGATGGATGGATGGATGGATGGATGGATGGATGGATGGATGGATGGATGGATGGATGGATGGATGGATGGATGGATGGATGGATGGATGGATGGATGGATGGATGGATGGATGGATGGATGGATGGATGGATGGATGGATGGATGGATGGATGGATGGATGGATGGATGGATGGATGGATGGATGGATGGATGGATGGATGGATGGATGGATGGATGGATGGATGGATGGATGGATGGATGGATGGATGGATGGATGGATGGATGGATGGATGGATGGATGGATGGATGGATGGATGGATGGATGGATGGATGGATGGATGGATGGATGGATGGATGGATGGATGGATGGATGGATGGATGGATGGATGGATGGATGGATGGATGGATGGATGGATGGATGGATGGATGGATGGATGGATGGATGGATGGATGGATGGATGGATGGATGGATGGATGGATGGATGGATGGATGGATGGATGGATGGATGGATGGATGGATGGATGGATGGATGGATGGATGGATGGATGGATGGATGGATGGATGGATGGATGGATGGATGGATGGATGGATGGATGGATGGATGGATGGATGGATGGATGGATGGATGGATGGATGGATGGATGGATGGATGGATGGATGGATGGATGGATGGATGGATGGATGGATGGATGGATGGATGGATGGATGGATGGATGGATGGATGGATGGATGGATGGATGGATGGATGGATGGATGGATGGATGGATGGATGGATGGATGGATGGATGGATGGATGGATGGATGGATGGATGGATGGATGGATGGATGGATGGATGGATGGATGGATGGATGGATGGATGGATGGATGGATGGATGGATGGATGGATGGATGGATGGATGGATGGATGGATGGATGGATGGATGGATGGATGGATGGATGGATGGATGGATGGATGGATGGATGGATGGATGGATGGATGGATGGATGGATGGATGGATGGATGGATGGATGGATGGATGGATGGATGGATGGATGGATGGATGGATGGATGGATGGATGGATGGATGGATGGATGGATGGATGGATGGATGGATGGATGGATGGATGGATGGATGGATGGATGGATGGATGGATGGATGGATGGATGGATGGATGGATGGATGGATGGATGGATGGATGGATGGATGGATGGATGGATGGATGGATGGATGGATGGATGGATGGATGGATGGATGGATGGATGGATGGATGGATGGATGGATGGATGGATGGATGGATGGA